>JAKCPI010005222.1:0-30668 GCA_023213315.1 Euborellia annulipes | reverse complement strand
AAATGAATCTATCACTTTAAAAAACTGCAAGATAGACATCCTAAATAACTTCACCTCCAATACACTCTCACTTTCGTCTGATAAAGTCTTTTTTATATTAGATAGCAATTAATTTAGAAAAATAGAGTATCTAAAATAGCCAAATACTGAAGGGTTCGAATGGCCGGTGGATCTAGCTTGCTTGTTTTCATAAATAATTTATCTCAAGTTCATTGTGTACACTAGAAGGGACAAATGTACAGATTATTGAATAAATAAATTAAATATATAAAAATATTAATTGTTTGTATTTCAGGATGAATATGTTATTTGGGAGGCCTATCTTCCAGAATATAAATAGAAATATATTTTTGAAAGCCACGGTAAATAAAATACTTTTAAATAGATCACAAATAGAGGCAAATAAAATTTTTTTTCATCTAATAATATTTAAAACGCCCGTGGCTTAAAGAGAGGACTTCTTGTGCCTAAGGCCTCGGGTTCGCTTCCCGATCCAAGCGAGAAAAATTTATTTTATTTTATTTTGATATTTGGCTCTAAAGATGCCGAAAAAGACCTTGAAAAAATTTTTTTTTAAATCTCTAAAAACGAAATAGGTTGTAAATATTTTTTTTATATTTACAATTCTCGCATCTCGTCTCACATCTGTTTTAAAAATGAACTTCACTATTTTACTTAAATCAACTTGAGACTAGGGCTGTGCAAAATAATCGATTATTTACCGATTATTTTCTTAAAAAATAATCGATTATCAAAAAAATAATAATCGAAATCGATTATTTTTTTCCATAATCGAACTTCCCTACTTAAGACTAAAAGTTGTACAATCCTTTTACGATTCAAATAGAACCACAGGCAAAGAATTTTTTACTCTTTCTCATTTCGGAGAGAGTTTAAAATTTTTTAAATGTATGAATTTTCATTTCCCTTGTGGTCGAATCTTTTGGCCTTTATAGTGAGGTTGATTTTAGTGCAGAAAATAATAAAATAAAATTTCCAAGTTTCAGACTAGTATAAAAATGGCTGGAAGCTCTAAAGATGACAAATGTTTAAAAGATAAAATGAAAGATGCCACTGAATGCCTCTTCAAGGCGACAGATGATGCGATTAAAGCAGCTAAAACGGTTTTAGATGAGAACATAGGAAAGATTGATGAAAACACTTTCAAGAAGGCTAACGACAAACTCTTAAATATGGTCAAATCTACCGAGAAGGATGTCAAAAAGCTTGAAGTTGATGCCAAGAAGGTATTGATTAAAACGCTTTTTTTTATTTTATCAGAGAACTGGGAATCTTCGATTAGAGACCTTTCTGACAGGCCACCATTCAGTGGCCCCGCCGCAACCTTTTTTTGGACCCCATTCAGGACCGAAAACGAAATTTTTGCCGCCCTGCGGGAAATTTTTTTGCTTCTCATTAAAATCATTTTGCTTTTTTTTGGGGAAACGAAATTTTTGCCGCCTTGCGGGAAAATTTTTTTTTCCCCCCATTTAAATAATTTTATCATTTTTTGGAGGAAACAAAATTTTTGCCGTGTTTTCCGAAATTTTTTCTTTTCCCGTCAAAATCTTTTTATCTTATTTGGGAGGAATCGAATTTTTGCCGCCTTGCCGATAATTTTTTGCCCTACCGTCTAAATCAGTTTAGCTTTTTGCCCGCACGGCCCGGCCCGCGGGCTCGCCACGGTTCTGTACGTTACTCCACTGTCACCATTTAAAAAATGCAGCCCACCATTCTAAATTGAAGCAAAAAAATAAATATAGCATTGAAACAGGGTGCTTGACAAATTTAAAAAAAAAAAAAAACTTTTATTTATAATTTTCTGTGAGAACAAATGGATGATGTGGAGTGATAGGATGAGTTGGATTTCCATCCGGTCCAAAATCCAGTTTCGTCAAGCCATCCGTCCATCACTCCAACTGATCGTGAATGGAGAAACTCACCAAGCCTTTGCGTCACTTGATCGTCAGTGTCGTGGTCCAATTTTGACTCATTCTCTCATCATCCTTCAACCAGAACACATGTGCTGCTCTTTTCAATAGGGATAATTTAAAATTTTTATACTCGTATTATCAATAGCTTATCCAGGTGGGGGCGAAGGGGGGCGCTCGCCCCCCTCCGCCCAAGGCGATTCAAGCTTTTGGCGCCCCTCGCGCATCCCCTTTTTCCTAAAATCTCCGGCTTTTTTTGTAATTTCATAATAAATTCATTTTATATCACAAAACCGGAGAAAAATTACAAAAGAAAAGTTCGAATGAGATTCGAATACAAAAAAAAAAAAGGTCGAACGAAAAACGGCGCCCCAGTTGGGGCTTCGCCCCTCCACCCTCAAAGGCTAGCTACGCCGCTGCGTATTATGTCTAGTTCTCAAAAATAAAAATAAAATCGCGACAGAAGCCCATAAAAGTAAATTTTTATCCATAAAATGACATATTAGAAAGAATAAGAAAAGTATTCCAGCACTTTTTACCAAAAACTCTGTACCTGCAGTGACCGTTTTTTGTTAAATTTTTTAAGGTCTTTTTAGGCATCTAAGGCTATTTAGGTCTCATTTCTATTCATTTCAAATGGTTGATATCCAATTGAAATGAAATCGCTTGGGATGAGAAGCGAACCCGGAGCCCCAGCCACAGGGCGGGAACTACGAGATTCTTTAGGGGGGTGGGGCAAAATTTAATTTGCCCCCCCTCCTTAAAATTTTCTATACAAAATTCATATTATTTCACCTTTTTTTTTAGTAAATCTTTCTTTAATTGCCGCCCCCTGATATCTGCCGCCCGGGGCCATGCACCTACTGCCCCCCCCCCCCCCTAGGTCCGGCCCTGGCCCTGCCCAGCCATGAGAAGCTAAGGTCTTCTCTCAGAGCCATGGGCTGGAGCAGAGGTCTCCAATCTTTTTTGTCTCGTAGACCACTTGCCATGTTTTTCAGTTTTGCTTAGCTAATATACCATTTTTGAAAATTCATCAACTTCAAATGTGTTTTGTCTTATGTCTAACTGTAGTGAGGTGTAGAAGAAAAAAAAAACAGTAAAACCCTAGTCAGACGAAAAGGAGTAAGACTATTAAATAAATCGAACAAAGTGATTTCTTTAAACGTTCTCTCTTTTTAATTTTTTACTTGATTTTTCTATATTATTTTGTTTTTGTTTATCCAAAAGGATTCCTGACCCAATTTACTTTACTAAAAATTTTATTTATTTATTTTTATTTTTTGTTCTTTATGTCTCATTTTGGGAAATGATTTCAAAGATGTTGGACAAAACTGACAAGGAGGTGAAGGATGTAATTGATACGATGTCAAAAGACCTGCAAGAACTTCAAAACAGGTTGGATAAGGAAAAAAAAGAATGCTCAAGCCCTTTATGCGACTGCATCTGAACAGACGAAGAAGGCGACGGATAAAGTCCTTTTGGAGACGTCCAAGATGCTTGAACAAGCGGCCAAAGATATCAATAATCTGAGGAAGAAAATCAAATGATCAATCTTTCTATTACTAATTGATAATTAAACATTTTTAATTAATTGTGGAAAATTTTCATTTTATTTGTTAAATAGTAGAGGGAAGGATTTTGCCAGTAAATTCAAAAAGGACAATTTAAAGTAGAAAAACATTTTACATTTCAAAATGAACGGACGAAAATCTAATTAAATTTATTGGTCTTGTCTATTATTTTTTTCTTACCTCTTTTATATGTTAATATAATATATAGAGAAAGTTTTGGATTCATGTCAAAAATTCGATGTCGAGATTTTGATGGATCTTCACATTTTTCCCTGAGTCCAAAAAAGTGGTTTTTGCGACATGGCTGTCTATGATCAGAGAAATCAAGTCAAAATATTTCTTGGAAGTAGTTGTAAAAATGTGGTGTGACTGGCACACCAGATTTTTTGTGTCGACATATATTTAGTTCCCGACAGTACGGAACATTTGAATTCAAGATGTAAAATTTATAAGTAGGGGAAAATATTTATATTTTGTTACCATGGCAACCATTTCTCCTATCTTTCCCATGAAACACAAGAGTAAAGTGGTCTTCAGAAAATTTTAATGGCAAAACGAGAATATACATTTGAAAGAGCATCTAAAAAATAATTGATTTTTGAATTAAAAAAAAATCGTTGGAGCGAATTTTGAGAAAATCGAAAAAAATTGAAAAACTAAATCAGTAAAGTACTAGTACTCTTTGGCCGATTTTGATTAAAAGCTTATTTACACGGCCCGGGGAGGGGGTCGAACTTAAATATAAAATGTCAACCTCCTAGCTCAATTCATTCATGCTTAAAATTGAACACACACACAGACAGACACACAGACAGACCATGTCGCGAAAACCACTTTTTTGGATTCAGGGGACCTCAAAACGTGTATATCCATCAAAATCTCGACATCGAATTTTTGACATGAATCCAATACTTTCTCTCTCTATATATAAATATATATTAACATATATAGAGGTAAGAGAAAGTAAAAAACAGATTTCAAAAATTTTGCAAAAGGGGAGACTTGATCCTATCGGTAGGAAGACTTGACTCACTTGAATACTTACTCAAATAAGCAGGTTATAATACCTGAATAATAAATAAGCCTGTGAAAAATATTTTACCTTTTTTTTAGAGATACAAAATTTTTGCCCCTTTGAAAAATTTTTTCTGTAAATTATGACGCCCTTATTCGGAAGCGCCCCGATGCAACGTATTCTGTGCTTACAAGTAGAGCCAGCCTTGGATAAAATAGACTATTGTTAGTTACGACAAAAATTTAAATTAAATTTAACGGGAGGGTTATCACCTCGATTGTCCAAAAAACTCAACCCGAAAAAAACTTTATTAAATTTTTTCACTAAAAAGACAATCGACTAATTAACTAATTTTTTTTTAATTTTATATTTCATTTAATACTTAGTGGACTCAATGATGTTGCTTTTCCAGTGGCGTCATTTCTACTTTTTCTTGGGGGGGGGGGCAAACTTTTTTTTCTTAAAATATACCTACAAATAGGCACTCAAATTTGGTCAAAATATATTTTATTTAATTGTTTAATTTTGTAAAATTTATATATACTCGTAGATATATTTTGAAATATTTTATTTAAGAATAATATAAAGTTTTATAAAAATCAGAGCCCTTGGGGGTCCTGCCCCGCTCCCCACCCCAAATGACGCCACTGTGCTTTTTTCAGAAAAAGGCTAGGCCGCCATAGGCGGGCTGAGCGCCCAGTCAATAAGGCCTCGACCCCTGCTAGTCTTTGAATTTTCTTCTTCTTCATGCTACTCTTCTCTCATTACCCTTCATTGTGATAGAACAGCATAATTTTTTTGTGTTTCCAAAGCCAAATTTTGGATAAGTTAATTTTTTTTTTAATTAAGGTCCGTTTCGGTATCGAAGGTCATTTAGAATTTCTATTTATTTCAATAGGATTGGCTTCTAATCCAATTGAAATGGGGATGCCAACTCGCGTCCCTTGGTATTGCACTAGGATTATTTCTTATTTTTCAAAGTTAGAATTTTCTTTGCGCTACCCTCAAGTTTGGAACCATTGCATAAAAAATAAAAGTTTCACTTTAAAAAATCTGGTGTGACTGGCGCACAGCACACAACTTTCTCTTACCTTCGGTAATCGAAAGTTGTGTACTGTGCTTGTCACACCAGATTTTTTGTGTCGACATGTATTTAGTTTCCGACAGTAGGGTACAATTGAATTCAAGATGTTAAGTATGGGAAAATATTTATATTTTGATACCATGGCAACCATTTCCCCTATCTTTTCTATGGAGTACAAGAGTAAAGTGGTCTTCAGAAGATTTCAATCACAAAATGAGAATATACATTTTATAGAGAATCTAAAAAATAATTGATTTTTGAATTTTAAAAAAAATCGTTGGAGCAAATTTTGAGAAAATCGAAAAAAACTGAAAAATTGAATCAGTAAAGTACTAGTACTTTTTGGTCGATTTTGTTCAAAAGCTTCGTGTCACGTCCCATGGGGGTGCCTAACTTAAATATAAAATTTCAACTTCCTAGCTCTTTTCGTTCTTGAGATATTTTGTTCACAGACACACAGACACACAGACACACACACAGACAGACCATGTCGCGAAAACCACTTTTTTGGATTCAGGGGACCTCAAAACGTGAAGATCCATCAAAATCTCGACATCGAATTTTTGACATGAATCCAATACTTTCTCTCTATATATATATTACATATATACATAGGTAAGAGAAAGTAAAAATCAGTCTAAAATTGAAGATCAATCGGATAAAGGAAAGTCGTTTTGGTTGGTTTTTCGTAAATTATTTATCATAATCTTCACAGAGCTCACTCTTTGATCAACTTTTTGTTGTGAAAAAATACTTTTTGAGAGAAGAAATTAAGAAAAACCCGCAAAAATTTTAGAGGGGGGCAGTTTTTTAATTTATATCAACTTTTTTATGATTCAATCGCGGATCTAATAATTAATAAAGAAAAATCTATACGATGAATATATTTATTCCCGGAGATAGGAGATAAAAAAAAATAAAAAAGCTTGGAAGAAAATTAAAATTTTTATAATTTCCTTTCTTTTTGTTGATTCATTAATATAATAATTGCAAAATAAAAAAGTTTGTAATAATTTATTTCTCTTTATTAGTTCGATTTTTTTTAAATACTAAAATTAATAATAAATTTTATTATACACTCCCTATTTTCCGTTTAAAAAATGGGTGAACTATAGAATAGGCTTCCGATAGTGGAGAGGGAATAGGGAGCATACGTTATCTGACTTTAATTCTGAAGTTCAACTATATTGACTTTAAAAAAAAAATATTTGATGTTTTATATAATTTTAAATAATTTTTTTTTTTTAAATCATAAAATAATTTTAAGAAATGAGAAGTATTATTATTTTAATTTCTTTTTTTCAGATCAAGTTTTGATGAGTTCTGCGACACTTCTCTGGTTCGAGTGCCTCATCTCTTTTTCGCATCTTTGCTCTCCCGCTCGCCTCGCCTTCCTTGACAGCTCGTGCCGGTGTAATTATACAACGTCGAATTTTTTTATATTTCATCTCAATTATTTACACTTTTCAAGGTGAGTGATTCATTTATATTTATTTAATTTGTTCAGAATTAATATTTTCAATGAATTCATTATTTGAAATAATATATTTAGGCTAAACTCGTGAGTGAACTTGTCTATCAATGATTCATTATTCTAACCAATTTTTATTAATTATTCTTTTAAACTCTTCCTTTTCAACTTATTTTTAATTGAATATTTATTAAATTATTTATTTTATTTGATCCATTCATTATTTTGTTCAACTCGGTCAAAAAATCTAAATTTAATTTTATTTTCATTGCAATTTTTTAAATTTCGAATTTCTTGAGATAATTAACAGCCCAAAAAGATTATATTATATATTATGATTATAATATAATATTATTTTTTAATGAATTCATTCTCATTCGTTTAAAACTCAAATCATTTATCACAATTTTATAACTTGCCATGGAATTATCTAGCTGTCAACTTTTTTTTGCTAGGCCTATATAAATTCATGCTTAGTATTTATTACTTACGGTATATATAATATTTTCAGATTAATTTCAGATGTGATTTCCAAAGATTTGATAATCTGAAGGAGAAAAACAAAACATCATCAGAATATTCCAAAAATTGTGTGATGTATAATTGATGTGTGTGTCTAATGAAAAAATGAAGATAAGAAAAACAAAAAAGTTAAAGAGGATGGCAATAGAAATTTAAATAAAACAAGGCAAGTACCAATTATGTTTTTTTCCTTTGAATGGAAATCATATACTTATATTAGGTAATTTTACCTTATTTTATCTTTACAAACGAATTTCATAAATTTTTCTTACTTTTATTATTTATTTACTTATTTTATTTTATATCTATATGTTTGTTAATTTCTTGGGACAGAGTAGCCTATATATACATTTATAACTTATCATTTAGATGAGGAAATTTTGGGTAGAGTAAACTAATTATCTCATATTTTATTATCAACAATATGTGATGGAGCAGGCAGCCAGGAAATAAGCCTCTACGAAATGAAACCAAGGAGTAGTTGAGACAGTTTTGGCTTTAATTAGATAAGGAGGCCTTTTCCTTGCTGCCTGCTCAAACAGATTGTTAAAATACAACAGCCACTTCACAAAATGTCATTTTATTATCAACTTTATTGATCCTAAATAAATAATAAATACATGTTAATTATAAAATAATTTAATTTAATATTTTTCTTTTTAATTTTAGATATAGCAATATGAATATAAATATGAAAGACAACACAGATCTGATTTCAAACTCTTAAGAAGACAACAACAAAACATTTAATAAATGCATAGGTCTAGCCATACATTTATGAATATTAGGTAATACATTTTTAAAACCAGAACTTTATTTTTTAGATTTATGTCAGTTAATAATAATTTGTATTAATCTATTTTTTCTTTTTAATTTTAGAAATGACTACTGATTTGATTGAAGCTCCGAAAGGAAAGAAGACATTTATCACATCTATATATATATATAACAAATCACACCGGACTTTACATTGGCCAATTCCTTTTCTTCGCTTATTATTTAATTTATACATCCAGCTTTCAACTTTGACTCGCTGTATATATACAGTACCTCAGGTAATTAAATATTTCATCTCTTTATATTATCCCTATTGAATAGAATTTTTAAATTTTACATTAAAATACCGGCCCTATATTATAAATTTTTCCTTATTAAATTTCCTCTCATATTGATATTAAAATAATATAATATTCTATTTTAATTATAAATGATTATTCTATTGTATCTCTATATTAATTACTTTTTTTCTCTTATTTCAGAACCTGATCAGAACGCTCTTTGTCACAACGATATGCTTACTCAATGTTGCCTGCTGCATTTACCATTTGGTGAGTAATTTTATCTTTTTAGAAAATAGCAATTTTCCCAAAGTTAAATTAAATCATCGCAATTAGCTATATGAAGACCTGAAGTAAATTATGATCTAAGTGCCGTTTTCAAAGTTTTGAGATAAGATATATATATATTTTTTTTTTTATGTGCAGGGCACATACACATACAACTCACGTATTTTGATGGTAATGATCTGAACTAATACACACGGATTTGGAACTTGGATCATGGCATTTAGATCAATATTTACTTCAGGTCTATATATATATATATATATAATAGTTAGTAAATAAACTTTGCTATTTGGGTTCAATAAAAAATGTATATATTGTAGATACGTATATTCATTCAATATTCAGATAAAAGAATAATATGAATATTTAAATGCAGATTCAGACTAATTCTATCAAGAAGTTAATATAATATGACTATTTTATAATTAATTATTTTTATTGTTTTTCAGATCTCCATCTTTTACCTGTCACAATTCGAAGTTAGCCAAAGTTTTCACGCGAGTTTACAACACCTAGATGCCAATTAGCTCTTGACTAGCAACAATAACACTCACCGCTGCTCTTCATCGTCTGTATGGATGTCATCACGCGGGATCTTCAAAGACCCCATCCGTGGTGCCTCCTTTACGCCGATAACGTGGTGCTGAGTAAGGAAACTTGCGACAAAATTTGGAAAATTCTCTAAACATCTGGAAGAATCGCCTCGCTCAATACGGTCTGCGTATTAACCCATGCAAGACCGAATACATGCAGTACTTTCAACAAATTGCCGATCAAGTTATACTTGATGGCCAGGCGCTTCCTAAATGTCGCAGTTTTCGCTATCTTGGGTCGAGGGTCGCTGATGATGGGGAACCAACGGACGATATTGCCGGGCGTATAAATGCCAGTTGGCTTAAATGGCGAGAATGCACCGGAATCATTTGCGACCGACGGATTCCGATTTATTTGAATCTACCGGACGGTCGTGGGGCCGGTTGCTCTGTATTCGACCGAGACATGGGCCTCCACGAAGAGAAGTGAATCGGCATTTCAGGTGATGGAGATGCGTATGGCCAGTTGGTCACTTGGTGTCACCAGACTTGACTGCATTCCCAATGATACCATCAGGAGCAGGTTTGGCATAGCGCCAATCACTGATTAAATGGCGTCTCCGCTGGTTTGGACATGTCGTATGCCAAGAGAGCAGTGGCGTGGCGAGGACGGCGTACGATATGGGACTCCTCGGACGACAACGCAGAGGAGCACCTAGGATGACTTGGCTTCATCGGGTCAAGAGAGACATGACCGAGCTTGGCCTATCGGAGACAACAGCATTGAATAGGGGGGAGTTGAGAGGGAGAATAAGGTCCGCCGACCCCGCACCGCGGGGTTAATAATGGCGAGGACAGAAGAAGAAGAATATTAATATGAAAGACAATACAGATCTGATTTCAAACTCTTAAGAAGACAACAACAAAACATTTAATAAATACATAGGTTTATACATTTATGAATATTAGGTAATATATTTTTTTAAACCATAACTTTATTTTTTAGATTTATGTCAGTTAATAATAATTTGTATTAATCTATTTTTTAATTTTAGAAATGACTACTGATTTGATTGAGACTCCGAAAGGAAACAAGACATTTATCACATCTATATATATATCACATCGGACTTTACATTGGCCAATTCCTTTTCTTCTCTTATTATTGAATTTATACACCCAGCTTTCAACTTTGACTCGCTGCATATATACAGTATCTCAGGTAATTAAATATTTCATCTCTTTATTTTATCCCTATTGAATAGAATTTTTAAATTTTACATTAAAATACCGGCCCTATATTATAAATTTTTCCTTATTAAATTTCCTCTCATATTGATATTAAAATAATATAATATTTTATTTTAATTATAAATGCTTATTCTATTGTATCTCTAATTAATTACTTTTTATCTTATTTCAGAACTTAATCTGAATGCTCTTTGTTACAACGATTTGCTTACTCAATGTTGCCTGCTGCATTTACCATTTGGTGAGTAATTTTATCTTACTACTACACACAGGTTTGGAACTTGGATCATGGCATTTAGATCAAAATTTACTTCAGGTTTTAATATAAAATAGTTAGTAAATAAACTTTGCTATTTGGGTTCAATAAAAATTGTACATATTCATTCAATCTTCAGATAAAAGAATAATATGAATATTTAAATGCTGATTCAGAGGAATTCTATCAAGGAGTTAATATAATATGAATATTTTATAATTAATTATTTTTTTTGTTTTTCAGATCTCCAACCCTTACACAAGTCGAAGTTAGCCAAAATATGCACGCGAGTTTACAACACCTAGATGCCAATTAGCTCTTGACTAGCAACATCAAATGAAAACTTTTCGCCGAACTTCTCGAGAGTCAAAACATCAAAATTTAGAAAGAGACCTATTTTATTTCAATTAAAGTAAGTGAAAATTAATATATTATAAACATTTAAAGTTGATATTTGAATATATTCTCAGCTTCCAATTACACAGATTTCAGGTAAAAGGAGTTGGATGCAAGGGCGGACCCAGAGGTTTCTCTAGGGGGGTAATCTGGTGTGACTGGTCGCTTAGCACCCAATTTTTTTCATAATTTCGGTAATTTAAAGGCATTTTGTACTTGTTTACCCGAATATATATATAAATCAAATTTTTAAATATTAATTTTTAAAATTTTATATTAAAAATAAAATATTAATCCCAAAAAAATATTTTACTCAAATCTCGAGGGGCGCTGTATCCGTCCGCCCTTGGTTGGATGTCTCAATTTATAAATAAGAGAAATTTTGTTTCCTTATTTATCATCCAACTCCTCTGACCTGGAATCTATGTGATTAACCTGAGTTCGAATCACCTTTTTTTAGATCCTTCGATGTTGAATATATTATTGGGCCGGCGACCTGGGATAAAGGCAGTCCGCCCGCCGCAAAAGCGTGGAGATCCTGGTTCGACTCCAGGGGGCGCAAAAGAATTGCCTAATCAAACACAAATTCATCTCGCAAATTTGTTAGCTTAAACGATATATTGAATGACTTATTTACAGTACATTCTATTTGAGCGTTGTTTGAAAAAAACCACGATGACGAAGTTCCCGACGTTGCGTTCTCGATTACACCTCCATTGTCGAGTGAAATGACTATCCTCCTCATCGATTTTCAAAATCAATAATACATTTATTTATTAATTTTTATTCAGAATGAAATAACATTTCCATTGCACCGTTAGGAACACGGATTTCATTTCATTATCGCGCTCCGCCTCATTTTGGTTTAATTAAAAAAAAATTGAATATTAAGAGCATTATAAGATATTATCTCAATCAGATTCAAAATAATAAATAAATGAACTATTTATTTTAATTATGACTAAGCGATTAGGAGGAAGAGTTCTCCGACGATGGCGTGTAATCGTGGACGTCATCGAATATTTATTTTTTGACAAGATCTTTTACCCTATTTTAAAATTAATTCTTTAAAATCTAGAAAAGATTTCATAAAATTTAATTTTTAATTTTTCAAAGTGATTTAAGTAAGAAATAAAAAATGAATATTTTAATCTGACTGAAGGGTTTGAGATCTTCAAAATGATTGCAACTGAATTAAAAGAAAAATAAAAGCAACTTGTTTAAATTATAATTATTAATTATACAATATTTATATATTTTTTAAGTCAAGAATATTTAATATTAATTAAATTTAAAAAAAAAATAAAGCCTTTAATTCTAGTTGCAATTTTTCCATAAGACTCAAACATTGAATATTAATTTTTTTTTTTAATCTAACTTAATCATTCTAGATTAAAGGTAACTTTCTTAATTGTTTTCAGATTTGCACAGGATCTCATCATACCTTCAAGGATATCACATTCATACCCCGAGTGAGTTCCTTGAGCGTTAATTATTCTGATGCCTGAAGGTGCAGTTTTAGAAGACTAATTTCTGAAGAAAAAATAAAAATGCCATGTAAGTTTTTTTCTTTTTATTAAATGCATGAATTAATTATAATATACAAGTCATTAATGTTATATTATTTTACTTACAGAATGCCCTGTGTCATTATGTTGTGCTTACTCAATGTTGCCTACTCCACTTTGCCATTTGGTGAGTTACCTAATTATTTTATATATTTGCGCTTAAATTATATCAATCTAATTTAAATACATTTCTTATCTTAATTACTTTATATTATTATTATATAATAAATTCCTTATATTCTAATTCCTTAAGAACTCAAATCAATTATACACAATTTAATAAAACTTATGGTTTGCACTTAAATAATTTGAGCCACAATTAATTTAAAATGTATAAATACATGAAAAATATTTTTTATATTTCATAATTGAATCGATTATTTCAGAAACCACCTAAGTGCGCTTTTTTCAACTTTCGGAAAACTAAAGAAAACTGTTTTGCAGCTTAAGTATAGGTCTAGTCTCCTTCAAATATTTTTTTACCAAATCAAAAACATGCTATTGGGATAATCTAAAAGATGTATTTACCTTTAAATTGTACAGTAGCACAAAAAACACATGATTTGAAATTTTGTCGCTTAGGTGGTTTCTCAAATAAACGATTCAATTTTCTTTTTAATGTTATTTTAATTATTTCAAAAATTATTTTCTATTTCTCAAGTAGATATGATTAGGGTTTGGTATTTTTTTTTCAATAATTTAAAAGTAAAATTTACTAAAAATATTACAAAATGATTTGCTATATCAACTATTTAGATAGAAATGAAAATGAAAAAAATATTTTATTAATAATTATTTTAATTCTTTGTTCCAGGATCTCATCTCCAAGGAAGGAATTCGTAATCACGAGGAATGGATAAATCATGAGGAAATACTGCTACAAATGAAATAGGTAAAATTAAAGTTTTAATTTTCACTTTTATCCAAACAAAATAGAATTTCAAGAATCTCCGCTTTCAAACGTTTTCTTACATATTCAAGACCTGAGTGAGTCTTTTTTTGTTATTGGACCTATGAAGTCTCACAAATATTCTAATCATATCATGAAAAATGAAAATTTTAATTATTCTCTTGCAATTTAATAATAAATATAAGTTACATAGTTAAATAGTAAATGAAATTCAATAATTAGGTTTAAAATTATTTCTCTCCATCATCCTTTCTATAAATTATATATATAAGAGTATAGGACTATGAAATATTTTTAAACCTAAAATATTGAATTCTAATTATTAAAGTAAATTTGCTATTAAAATGCATCAAAATAATGTAATTTTTTCAATTTATAAGATGAGTCCAAAAGAATTGGCAAATAGAAAAAAAATTTGAAAAATAACTTTTTTAGTTGGGAATTCTTATTTTAGAATTATTTCCTTCATTCTTAATCAATAAATTAATTAATAACACTTACTTACGGTTTAAAATAATATTAATATAAAAATTGCAATTAAAAATGGGACAAAAAACTTTGATAGCCAAATCTTTAAAAATTTTAATTTTACTCCAGTGTTAATAATATTAAAAAAAAACTTTTTTTTTTAATATATTTATTTTGTTAACTTTTTCAGGCTCTACAGACAGTGGCTGGGAAATAAGATGGAAAATGAAAACTTCGCTGGATCATCTGCATCATATGGAGATCATTGTCAGCAGGTTGATAAAGCATGAATATCAAATGAAAAAGGAAACTGCACCTAGGCGCTTAAACTTCTTATTAAAAGTTAAGAGTAGATATAATTTTAATCTAAATAAACTGACTGTCATTGTTATAAAAAATAATACAGATTCCTTTTAGGTTGCGAGGCTTCTAATAATAATAAGAAATGTTAATTTAATTCAGGGTGGCTCTATGGACGTAGGATTTTATTTTAGTTTTTTTTTAATTGTGTTGGAAAATTTTTTAAAACTTATAAATATTATATAGTAACGAAAAATAATTATTTTAATTTTAATATTTTCTTTTTTAATCAATTAGGGGATGGATAAAAGTTCCATTTGCTTTGTTGTCGCTTCTTACGCACAGTTAGTGTATTTTTATCAGTTTTGTTCTTAGCCTTTGTTGATTTATTTTTTAATTTTTATAGTTATATATAATATACTTTACTCCACTATTAACTACTATTAAGATTACATGTACACTTTTTTGTATGCTAAAAAAAAAAAACTCAATTCGATGTAACAAACCCTAAAGCCTTCCAAGGGAGAAAAATAATAATAAATACTATTTTTCTTTTTTAGGTCTTACATCAAGCCGACAGCATTGGAGTATGAAAAAAGGACAGGTATCTTTAAAATATATTATTAGTAAACTATTTATTCATCTCAAGGTTTGTTTCATATTAAAGGGAGAATATTAATTTAAATTTATTTTGAATAAAATATATTTGAAGTATTAAAAATATTTATTCTAATTAATATTCTTCTATTAATAAAAAACTAACTTTGAGATTTATTAATAATCTTTAATAAAATAGTATACTAATAATATATTACTTTCAATAGAAACATAGAAAAAATATTCACTTGAAATAATTAAAATAATAGTAAATAATAAAATTAGGTTTAATTAATATTCTCATATTAAGATAATATAATAATAGGATAATAGAATGGATTATATACTAGGGATGGGTAATAGAAGAAAAAAATGATATCTTGAATATATAAGTCTTTATTAATATACTAATGAAAATTAACCATTAGATAATCAACAGAAGCTAGCAATGGAAAGAGACGATGTGATCAGTTTGCTGTCCACCACCAACCCCGACCACCAACCCATGCGCGCAACGACTTATATAGCCTCCAGTCCCCACTCTCTGGCCCCTGGCGCATGCGCAGAGAGCTCAAGTCGACAGAGGCGACGGCGGCGGCCGCCTGCCCCCTCCATGCCTGCATGAAAGCTTGGAGGAGGCAACGAAGCGGGTTGCCGGCTCTCTGCGCGCCAGGGGCGCTAAAGAGAATATATTTATTAAATATATTTACATATTTAATAAATATATAAAGTCTTTAGCACTTATTCTGGTTTAAATTCCCTTGGATGAACCAAGGCAATGAGACTTGGATGTTCTTGGTCAGGCCTAGGCCCTAAGCCTCCCCACCACGACAAGGTGACATCCTCGGGGAGGAAATAAATAAATGACAATTCATTTTAATGAATAATCATTTTTTATTTGATATTAATTATACTTACGAATTTTGTTTGAATTTTTTTTCTAAAATAAAAATTTTTATTAAAGAAATTATATTTTTTTCTGTATTATTTCCAAGATTTATATTATCTAAATAAAATATTATTTATTTAAGGTTCAAGAAATCTCCAATTAGAACTAGTTTTTTTTTTTGAAAAAAAAAAGAAAAAACAACTAGCTGCGTTGCTCATTGGAGATTTCCTGAACCTTAAAATAAATCGTATTATCAGCTATACACCTCAATTAAATAAAATATTAATAGTATTCTTAATTTTAATTCAATTTTATTAAAAAGAAGAATGCTTATGCAAATATTACTTACTGTATTATAAATATGTTGACGAGTGACGATTTGGTTTAGATTGGCCTTTTTGATAGAACGATTTGTAGACCTTTCAATTTATCCATAATCCAAAATCTCGAACATTTCTGTAAATGAATAATACAAAAAATATTATTTAAACTTTTATTAAAAAACAAAATAAAAAGTGAAAGTAAAAATTAATTGTAATTAGTATAAAAAATCTAATGTGAAATAAAAGTGAAATAAATTTAATAAAGATTAAAAATTGATTTTTTTATTACACCTTTTTCCCTGTATGTTCCTTCTGAAATTAGCATAAATAAATCTAAAAAATTACTGAAATTAGCATAAGCAAATTAAAAAAAGCAAATTAAAAAATAAATTAATTTTTTTATTAAATGAATATTTAACACTAAGAGAAATTATAAATCCCAATTGATGACTTTCCATTAATATTTTATTTTAAAAGATCCCCAAATAAATAGTCATAAAATAAAAAGTTCTAAGCTTAATATTTCTATTATAATGCAAAGTGTTTATAAAATATGAATATTTTAAATCATTAATCATGTTCATAAACTAGTTTCCAATCATTATTCATTTTTCTTATAAATTTATCAAATAATATAGGGGTCTGCTTCAAAAAAAGTTATATATGTATATGTGTCAAAATTCAAATTAGAAACTTGTTAGATAATCTGTTTGTAAACATGATTTAGAATTTAAGAATTAAATTTATTTTTAAACACTGTGCATTATTAATAGAAGCCCGGTCTATATACTAGCGCCCGGCTGGAGGTAGTTGAGTATGCAAAATTTGAGGGCTGAATTCTGTCAATGAAAAACTATGGTTAAATTCTTATACTTAAAACCTCAAACAATGAAAAAACTATCTTGTCAGCAACTGCGGTGATCCTCTATAGTCCCCTGCAAAGTACTATCTTGCCGCCAGCTGCGGTGGTTCTCTCGAGCTCCTTCGCCTCCTTTCTCTCCCTTTATTTCAAATTCAAATATATGGCCTAAAAACCACCGCAGCTGACGGCAAGATAGTATTTTTCATTGATAGGAGCACCAGGTAGTAGATTATGAATATAGTTGCCGGTCTCCACAATTTTGCATGGTTTTTAGCCTGTATATTTAAATTTGAAATAAAGGTAGAGAAAGAAAGGTGCTATAAGTATTAAGTAACAAATTACTTTTGTGAAAGAATTTATTTTTATGCTTTCTTGTTATAAATATCAATGTGTATGCTGTTGTAATGTAAAATTAAAGCAAATTAAAATTGGATGAAAATAAGTTTATTAAATGAAATTTTTGAATATTCGTAAAAGCGAAAGTCAAACGAGTTAAGAATTTGCTAACACTATGTGGAAATTCTTAATTATCTCTATATTTTAAAAATTTTATAGATATAAATTGGTTATACAAGAAAGCATAGAAATAGATAGAGAGAAAATGAAATTTTTTCATTTACCATGATAATAATTCCTGCGATGTCTTCTCTGCATCTTCATCTAAATTACATACAGTATCTCTGTGATCATCATCCGGCGAGGGGTCCTTGATCGACATCTAAAAATAAAAGTAAATATTATTTAATAACAGAGCAGTTCCACACAAAATAAATAAAAAGTAAAATAAACTTTAAATTGTAAGAAAAAAAATGAAATTTTATTTTAATGTTTTGTTTTAAGCTTAAATCCCTTTCCTAAGAAACCGAAATATATAAATGCAATCAAAATATTTAATAAATAAATTAAAATGAATGCCAGATGATTAGGTTGAAACCTTATTTCCGAATAGAAGAGATTTACTAAATTATAATTTATTTTTCTTTGACGATGGTTTGTAAAACGAGGTCCAAACAAATTTTAATTATCAAAGCACGGTATATATATATACAAATTAAACACTAGGTTATTTGTATATTTAATTTTAATTTACAAAATGTTTCAACGAGAACCAACGGTCGAAAGTTTAAATTTTATATATATATATATATATATATAAGACTTACTGAATATTAGTTAATAAATTAAAACCTTTATACGAACAAAAAAAAATGTTTTTACCTGTGATTTCAAACCCTTCATCTTCTTCCCCCCTCCCATTTAATGTTTCCAGTGTTTAAGGCAATTCCTTAATGTCTTGACATTACTCCTTCTCAGAATTCTCCTCCTGGAAATAACATTTCAAATTAAATATATATTTTGTATTATTATTTTATTTAAAAATAAAATTTCGATTCTTACCTTGACTTAATTTCTTGGATCTAGAGGCAACTAATCGGCAATGAATTGGATGATTGAACATAATGATGATGGATCTCAGCGTTTGAATCGACATTATCTGTTCTTTTATTTCTTCCTATAAATTTGATGAATTTATTTGTCTTTTTACATCTTTTAATTTTTAATTTCTATACATGTATCACATAATATATAATTCCTTGTTCCTTCTGCTTGATTAACAGCTGTATTTTCTGATGTAGAAGAAGTGATATTTCGGAATATTAGCATCTAAAAAATAAAAAGAATTAAATCATACATTCAATTTTACTAACGACTTAAAGAAAATGTAAAATTTTAATTCTCATTTTTGCTAAAAAAAGAATGAATGTTATAAATTTAAAAATTCATTATTGATTAATATTGGAAAAAAATTAATAATTGTAAATATATATATATATATATATATATACAGTATATATATATGGAATATAAAAAGCAAATGATTTTCATGATAAACATATAGGATAATAAAAAAATTTCAACTATCCAAACAAGGAGAAGGGATATTAAGATTATTTTAAATTAAAAAAAAAAAAAAATTTGAATAAAAAAAGTAAATTTGATTATGAAAAAATAATTCGATAAGAATTGAACACTTTTTACAAAGGTAATTAAACCGAAGTGTAGAAACGTTTAATTAATAATAAATCTTTGATCATTACCTTATTTCATCCCTTGGTTCTCTTTAAAATTGTGGAGGTTTTTCAAGACACCCAGTTGATAAAAGAATCCAAGATGTTTGAGTTAACATTTGCTGTCACTGATCCATTTATTTCTATTTAAAAAGAGGAATTTATTTTCATTTTTCTTCTTTTAATTTCTATCGTTTATACACGTATTACATATCGAATAAAGCAAAATATGATTCAAAACTTGATAAATTCATGTTCCTTTTTAATTCCCAGGATCCTGATGCAGAGGCAGAAAGTATCTAAAAAATAAAAATAATCAAATTAAACATTGACAACATATATTGAAACAATAAAAAAGGTGAATATTAAAATATAAGTAATAATAATTAAATTAAATTTAGAAGTTGAATAAAAAAAGTAAATTTGATTATGAAAAATCATTAGAATGGAAAGATGATTAAATGAACGATCGAAATGTATTATCTAATTAATTTGCAAGTTTTTTAATATTTAAATAAAACTAAAAACACATTTAAATATATTAAAATATTAAAACAAATGTGAGAAATCGAAAAAAAAATCACAAAGGATTGACAGTTCAACTAAAGAGGCAAGTTGAATTTGAAATATTTATGAAAAATTAGTAGCACGTGCATTAATTAATTGAATAAATAACAAATTTAGATCATAATTAACATAAATTGGGGTGAATTAAATAAGAAATAAATAATAAATACCTTTAATATAAAAGATGTGATGCATGTGCCTCCAAGCAAAGCGAGCCAAAACATGTCATGGAGGTGAGTTGGCGCAGACACGTCATCGAAGGCTCTAAGATAGAAAAGAGAAATGGCAATGAGTTGCAAATTCAAGTTTTAATTAAAAATAAATTATAGGGTTTCATCGAGTATCCTATGATCTCGCCAAACTAATGCTTAATTTACTAAGAACAAATTATCAATAAATATTATCTTGTTTTATTATATAAAAAAAAATATTTATTTAATAGTATGGGTCGTTTTGATAACTTACCTACCCCAACATTAAATAGCTGTTGGGGTAGGTAAGTTATCAAAACGACCCATTGGAGACCAAAATAAAAAATTAGAAAAAATACTCATTAATTATATACATTGCAATTTTTAACTTTTCTCCTCCAGAGACGAAAACAGCATTAGTTTAGTTACATGAATAGGATACGACATGGGCGTAGCCAGGGGGAGGCAGGGGGGGCCGTTGCCCCCCCCCCCTGGCTGGTCCTAAAAATTAAAAAAAAACAAGCAAATATATATTTTTCCCTTTGGGAATTTTTTTTTTTTAACACCCCAATCCACTACATTAATTTAATTTTTTTTTATTTAAATAAATAATTAATAATCTATGTATATGTCGTAGACAGATCGTGAAATTAGACAGTTCATGAACTGTCTAGACATTTCATGAACTGCAGCCAGATCGTGTAATGGTCAAATAGTTACATGATCTGGCTAAAAATTTTAGACAGTTCATGAAATGCCATTGGGCCTTAGACAGATCGTGTAATGCTCGAGAATTACATGAAATGTCTAAATTTTTTAGGCAGTTCATGAACTGCCTAACAGCAGTTTTGCCGATCGTGTACTGTTTGTAAAGCAAATAAAGATCTCGAAAAAAGTCAATTTTTTTCAATATTATTATTATTATCGATTACTAAATTTTCCAAATCTCCCTCACTTTGTAAATCCTTAGTTAAGGTGCGCGTCTCGGGGTTCTAATTTTGGGAGATTCCCAGCGGCCACAAATTTGAAGCTATCTACCTGAATTTTTTTTAAATTAAAGCTATTTAAAATGTCTACAACTTATAGAAGCCCTTTTTTTTGATTTTCGAAAAAATAAAATTTTTTTTTTTAGATTTATTGCATTAAATTACAAACAGTACACGATCGGCAAAACTGCTGTTAGGCAGTTCATGAACTGCCTAAAAAATTTAGACATTTCATGTAATTCTCGAGCATTACACGATCTGTCTAAGGCCCAATTGCATTTCATGAACTGTCTAAAATATTTAGCCAGATCATGTTAACTGTTTGACCATTACACGATCTGGCTGCAGTTCATGAAATGTCTAGACAGTTCATGAACTGTCTAATTTCACGATCTGTCTACGACATATATATTAATTGCAAACCTCCCCTCTCGCCCTAACGAGGGGTTGGCCCCCCCCCCCCTAACAAGAAGTCTGGCTACGCCCATGGGATACGAGATGACCAAAGGTTGTTTTAGAGCAGTGGTTCCCAACCTGGGGGCGATCGCCCCCAAGTGAGAGATTTGGGATATCAGGAGGGCGATAACCCTAACGCGTGCAATACATTAAGGCCCCGGAGCTGTTCTATTGCACTAGAATTCCATCATCTCACCTTATCATTTGCCATCTTTGTCGCCACATCAGTGGGTGGACCGGCTGGCTGTAGGGTGTGTGTGGAGGCCAGTTATTTATTTATTTTTATTTATAAATAAGCGGGGGACGATTGGGGGGCGATGAGTATTCAAAGGGGGAAAAATTATTAGAGTTAACTAAAATTTAAAAGAATAAAACAAAGAGAAAAATCTCCTATTTACAGGATGGTCAGGAAAGAAGAGAAAAAAATATTGTCATAAAAATAAAATTGTCTGAAGATAATTCCAATCTAGAATTGAAACGTCCCAATCTGGAATTGTTTAATAATTTTTGTCATTTTTGTTTTCATTAAATAAAGATTGACCGAAAAAAGATCCATTTTTGTTATTTTCTTCATAAAAATAAAATTATTATTAGATTTTTCAAAGGTTACGCCAGGAAAGAAATCAGACAAAAATTTAATCAATTTTTAATTTCGATTGCCGACGTTTCGGACGCAAATCACATCCTTCCTCAGGACAATCGGTAGTTAGTAAAATACAGATATGATACTACCTGTTGTCCTGAGGAAGGATGAAAGTACTTTATTTCAAAGTGAATCACTCAAGTTCCTCAGATAACGTTTTCTTTTCAAAGTGAAAAAATACACCTGCAGAAATAGTAACTGAAACGTTGAAATTTTCAAATATCAGTAGGATGGAAGCCAGGAAAGAAATCAGACAAAAATTTAATCAATCTTTATCTTATTTTTAATTTCGATTGCCGACGTTCCGGACGCAAATCTCATCCTTCCTCAGGACAATCGATAGTTAGTCAAATACAGATATGATACTACCTGTTGTCCTGAGGAAGGATGAGATTTGCGTCCGGAACGTCGGCAATCGAAATTAAAAATAAGATAAAGATTGATTAAATTTTTGTCTGATTTCTTTCCTGGCTTCCATCCTACTCATATTTGAAAATTTCAACGTTTCAGTCACTATTTCTGCAGGTGTTGTATTTTTTCACTTTGAAAAGAAAACGTTATCTAAGGAACTTGATTAATTTTTAACTTTGAAATAAAGTACTTTTTTGTTAAAAATTTTAAATCATGCAATGGAAATGAAAAAGAGGGGGGGGGGGGCGATAGATGATAGACAACCTCCAGAAAGGGGCGATGGGCAAAAAAAAGGTTGGGTACCACTCTTTTAGAGGATGAGATCAATATGGGAAAAAGCGAGGAGAGATTCAAAGGAATAGTGGGAAGAAACAGACAGAGATGAACTTAGGTGTCATCGGCGCCCATTGATACTCATAAGGAGATCGAAATAAAAATTAAATAAGACTTACCGAATGGCAGATGCAGCAGGTGACGGCCGATGAGTTCGGTTCGAAGAAAACCAAAAGACAAATTGGATGATGCTTTTCTGAAAAAAAAAAATAAAATAAAATAAATAAATAAATAAAAGTAAAAATTTGTTATATTTTAAATAAGTCAATGAGTGCAACAAATGCAAATGATGAAATACGGTAATTTTAGATTTGTAGAGACGCAAGTGCTGATGGGAAAAACCAGCCCATCTTGCTTGACTTGACTGTCCTCCTCCCGGTTGATTAAAAATTTTGTTTTCCTTAAAATAAATCGAGTTACTTATTTCCAAAAGATCTAATCAATTTCATATTTAATACAATATTAACGAAATTTGTATTTATAACCAAGTTGTTACGCCATTCGAGAAATAAAGAATTGAATAATATTCACCTGGTACGAGAACGAGATTGAGTTGTTTCTGCTCAAGCAATGCCAAGCGAGTCTCTGATCATGCAGGGCGGCTCTTAGTACTCTGGCTGGAGTGAAGAGGGGCCCGGAGATGCGGATCAAATGATTCTCCGCTACAAAAAATAATAATAAAAAATTATTAACAATTTATAATACTTATTTTTGTGAATATTTTTGGTTTCATAAAATTCTCTCAAACGAAACATACAATATTGATATAAAATTTAAAATATTAATATTCATATGACTTGGTATGTTCGATTCTAATTATTCTGTGCCTGCCTGCCTATCAAGGGCGGATACAGGGGGGTTAAGGAGGGGGGGTAATCCCCCCCCCCCGAGATTTGAAAAAATACCTTTTTTTTGCAAAAGAATTTATTTTTCACGTAAAATTTTAAAAATTAATACTTAAAAATTTGATTTGTATTTATATTCTGGCAAACAAGTACAGAATGCGCTTTTAAATTACTGAAATTAAGAATAAAAATAGTGTGCTGTGCGACGAGTCACTCCAAATTACCCCCCCTCCCCGAGAAACACCTCTGAATCCGCCCTTGGTGCCTATTGGATTAATAGAATATTAATTATACAGTATTTTATTCAAAAATGAATAGATCTCAAAAACTTTTAAACTATGAAATAATGTTATTTAAAATTTTTTTTTTTTTTTTAATAAAATATCAAAATTATCTAATTATATGTATTTTAAAATTATTTTTATTTTTTTAACTTAATTAAATGGCCGTCGGAAAACCCATTTGGCCAATAGCAAAGTAAGTGTGTTTCAGATATAGGAACCCGAGAATAAAATTTTTTTAACCGGGGCATATATCTGACTTCTTATTCTCCGAGATCCTTATACACTGGTTCACAAATTGTAAATGTGACCAGCGATTCTGATTGATGAAGTAACTGAGGCTCTTCGAGGTCTATTTAATCTTATTTTGTCCCACAAATTGAATATCGACATTTTTTTAATTTGTTTTATTCAATTGCATCAATTTTATTAAGAAAAAACAAAGTGTTGCGGTTTTTTTTTTTGCCGGTGAGAGTATTTTAGGTTAGAAAAACAAAGGGTTAGACGCTACAACGCGCTACAGATCCCATTTTTTTTGGATCTGTAGCGCCTTGTCGCTCGAAGCGCGTTGTAGCGTGTTGTCGCGCGCTTGCAGTGGACGAGCTTCAATTGATTCACACACATTGGGATCTGTAGCGTGTTGTAGCGCTTGTAGCGGTAGCGCGTTGTCGCGTCCAGTGGACGACCAGCCTTAGTCTTTGGATGTTCAAAATACTGTATTAGGAAAATTTAAATGAGGGGATGAAAACTTGCTGGCATTTTTTCCAATTTACTTAGTAAATAAAAAAGAAGTCATTATCTAAAAATAAATGAGGTGTTTTAGAATTTACCAGAAATTCATTTATAAAACTTACAGAGAAATTAGATTTTATTCATGATCAAATTAAAAGATATATATATATATATATATATATTGACCATAGAAATGCTCTTAATATATATATATATATATATATTTATAAATACAGTGCATTAAGGTGATTTAGTTCCACTTGGTTTTTTGATCATAACTCCCATATTACTGTACCAATCGGGATGAAATTTTTTTTGCAGATATTACTCTGCTGCAAAATGAAACTTTTTTCTGGCCCCGAGAAAATTCCTTCAGATCCTTAAGTACAATGACCACCTGAATCCAAATATGACCTTCGTTTTCCCCCAGCACGTACCGTTTTCGGGGGATAGCCCCCTACTTATTTCCACCCCTTTTCGTTAATTATAGGGCCACGAAAAAAATTTGGAGGTTTGAAAAGGAATATTTTAGCCTTAACATTTCTTCAGAAGGTCTAGAGAAGTGAAAAGTTAAAAAATATTAACATTTGGATCCAAGGGGGGGGGGGTGAAGGGGGAGGATTTTGTCGCTTAAAAAAATCATTAAAAATGATCGATTTTTTCTCATTTTTCCCAATTTTTTCACTGATTTTCTATATTGTCCAGCTGACAGACCCACCTCACCTTCCTTAAACATCCCTCAACTAAAAAAAATATATAGGACAAAGCGGGTGGGGTGTGAGCGATTCCGATGCCCTTGCAAGAAGATGGAAGATTCACAGCTCAGTTGGTCAAGTTGGCAAATATGCGGCTAACTTTCATTTTTTTTGGGCTGATCTTTACAAATTTAAACATAAATATACGGATTCTTCTATGTCCTTCAATATTTCCATATTTTATCTAAAGCGGTAGAAATTATTTCTTGTCAATAATTGAAAAAAATTCTTCTTGCAAGGGCTTCGGAATTGCTCACACACGACCCGCTTTTTCCTATATATTTTTTTTTAGTTGAGGGATGTTCAAGGAAGGGTAAGGTGGGTCTGTCAGCTGGAATATGTAGAAAATCAGTGAAAAAATTATGAAAAAACAGAAAAAATCGATCAGGCCGTCTGAGAAAAATAGCAAATGGAAATAAAATCATTTATTTATTTATTTATTTAACAATATTTACAATTCAACCTCTACCCAGATTACTCCAATTATGAAGAGTGTGTTTGGAATTGTTTATTCCTTTATTTTTTACAAAGTTTAAGCGAGTTAAAGCGAAGGTTCAGAGGTTCTCCCACTTGTTAAACTCGCCTATCATCTTAAATGTTGGTGATCTCTCTAACATTTGCGTCCTTGATTTACCCTGGTAGAGGAGTGACCGCTTTCGCGAGTTGAACGCCGGGACCCTAAAACCAATTTTAGCGAGTAACTGGCTGCAGTCCCAGCGTCCATCAAGCAACTTGCCCAGGTTACCGAAAGATTCGTCAGCTCTTCTTTCAGAGAGACTCCTCAAATCGAACAACCCAAGCAAGTCGGTGTATCTAATACAATGGTCATAATGACCATAATAGCCCTAAAGTATATAGATATCTCAGGAATTTTCTCTGGACTTATTCCAGAGCGTCTACCAGTAGAGCTGAAATCGGGCTCCACACCAGGGGAACATACTCTATGTGAGGCCTGACAAGTGAACAATATAGATTTTTAATTGTTGAGACATTATCAAAAGACTTGGAGTTCCTTTTGATGAACCCAATCATTTTATAAGCCTTGTTGATAATTGTCTCAATCTATTCTCCAAAACATAGTTTTCTGTCCATTATAACTCCTAAATCTTTTATTTTTTCAACCCTAGGGAGGTCATTCTCTTTATTTCGTATTTGAACAAAGACGCTGACCTTTTTTTACAAAAACTGATTGCCGAACATTTGTTTGCATTCATCGTCAAGTTATTTGTTTTACACCAATCAGATATCCTGTTCAGGTTATCCTGCAAAGTTAGACAATCAGAGATATCACCAATTGTACTATATATTTTATCCTCACATAGGAGAAACTCTGAACCTTTGATGTGATTACATATTTCGTTTACAAATAAAATGAAGAGTAAAGGACCCAAATTAGAACCTTGAGGTACACCAGAGGTTGCAACGAACATCATCACTAATATAGAGTAAGTAAATAAACTCTGCTATTTGGGTTGAATAAAAAAATATAATTATTTATTCAATATTTAGATATTAGCATGTTAGAGTAGATATATAATTAATCATTTTCATTCTGTTTTAGATCTTCATCTTTCCCCTGGCAACAAGTCAAATTCAGCTAAAATATTAACGCGAGTTTAGATCAAATAGAAGCCAAGTGCCAACACCTATAGAATGTAAGTATATCGACAAGGAATAATAAAATACATGTCATATTAAACCTTGTGTTAAATTTTAAACGAGAATGAATCTGGGGAAAAATAATTAAAAACTATATACTAACACTTATTAGAACTTAGGAAGTCCCCTCAGAGGAATAGTTTGAAATATATATATCGCTTGTTTTCGATTTTCTCAAAATTCTCTCTAACGATTTTGATTAAAATTCAAAAATCAATTATTTTGTAATTTTGATTTATTTCGTTCATTCTTAATCAGGAAATGATAAATAACAGTTTTACTGTTTAAAACATTTTCTTAAATGTTAAATTTAATCCTCTTTATTATAATGTTGATTTTTTTAATTATATTTATTTTTGAACTTAATTCTTCTCCTTTTGTTATTCTAAAGTTTAAATTATAATGATATTTTTTCTTTTATTTTCAGATTGTTATCTACTTGGGCCTCTTTGAAGAGATTTCCTCATTGCTGCTCTGACGTCTGTTCTTTAGAATATATAATATTTTTCTTTATTCAAACAAAACAAGATGAATGCTTGAAGACTCTAGGATTGTGTTGACCCAGAGCCTAAATATGATTGGAAATCTTTTAAGATACTATTAATAAAATTGTCGAAAGTCCTAAATACCTGAGCCTGGACATTGGTCATCGAATGGAAAGTGAGTATAAAAAAATTACACAAAAGAAATTGGGGAAACAACCAGCAGGTTTCCATCTCGTTAATTGATTTAGCAGATACAGTAGTTCTAACAATCTATTACTAATCACTAGGTCTTTTGTAAACATTTTTAATGAGTGGAAAGGCTTGTTTTTACAACGCTTCAGGATTTTACTATAATTCTGCTACTTTTCTTTGTTATTTTAAACATTTTTATTTCATTACCATCCAATTTAAAAAAAAAAAAAATTTTAACAAAAGTCATAAGCTTAACTTTATTTAATTTTGAGTTTTGATGGAGTGAAGCCTTAGTCTTTGGATGTTCAAAATACTGTATTAGGAAAATTTAAATGAGGGGATGAAAACTTGCTGGCATTTTTTCCAATTTAGTTAGCAAATAATGTACAGGGTTCGCCGAGTGAGCTAGGAGACGGACGAAATAACGACAACCCGGAATCACGAGAACACAATTTATTTATCGTAATACATTTCCAACAACAATAATACATTGCCATAACAACCATCAGAACTCCCACCTGCTTAATCCCTACACATCCCCCTTTCCTTCATAGGGTGAGTCTCCTCGGTGGTTTGACGATTCTACCGCTCCTGGTTATGTACGGTGGCAGTGTCGTTTTGTTTCTTGTGGTCGGCGCCGAACGTGGAGGTGGAACTGGGATTATTTGGATCCGGTTCCTGCGGAGGGTGTTCTCCTGGAGTCCACTTCGTATGACCGAGGTTCTCTCCGGGTTCTCTTTATCTCCCCATACCTTTTCTGGTCCCGCACCCATACTTTTTCTCCTTCCTTCAATTGGGATTTCTCTCCCGTACGGTGCCTCTTGTTGTACCAATCCTCCCCTTTTCTTTTCCTTTCTTGTTCCTTCTCTTTGAAGTGATTCAAACCTTGGGACGGGTCCTCCAGGACTCCTTCCGGTATCGGGAGTGTGTTCCGGATTTTTCGCCCGAATATTATTTCCGCCGGCGAAAGCCCTGCGCTTAGAGTTGTCCGGTATGCCAACAGCCTCTGTACACATCGGTCGATTTGGTAAAAATATTTTTTATTATTTTTACCGCCGCCTCCGCTAGCCCGTTGCTTTGGGGATACCGAGGGCTACTCGTGATGTGTCGAAACCCGTATTCCTCTGCAAATTCTTTAAATTCCCTGGAAGCGAATTGGGGACCGTTGTCGCTCCTCAAAATAATTGGGATTCCAAATCTCAGGGTCTAAGGGAATTTGAAAATATCCCGAACATGCGTCTAGCTTGGAGAAAATTTTCGCTTCTTCCAATTGTGCCAGATTCTCATCCACTGACGGAAGTTGTAATCTCTCCCGGCAAATGGACTGATTTAATTTTGTGTAATCTACGCAAATTCTTAATTGCCCTGACGTTTTTGGTACTACTACCATTGGAGCGCACCACTCTGTTGGCTCTTCTATTCTACAAATTACGCCTTCTTTCTCCATCTTTTCTAATTCCTTCTTTACTTGTTCTCTTTGGGGTAGCGGAACTCTCCTAGGGGTGACTACAGCGCATGGGTATTGAACGGTTTCAATTTAATTTTATAAAACCCTTGTAATTTCCCTAGGCCCGAAAATAAATTAGGAAATTCTTCCTTGGGTTTACATTCTTCATTTATCGTCCCTATCTTAATCATCAACCCCAAACTTTTTATTTCCGGTCTTCCTAATAACGGTTCCTTTACCCCTTTTATGACGTATATCTCACTACCGCATTTTTTTGCGTTACAATTTAATTCGGTTTTAAAAAATCCCATTACATCTAGTCGTGATTCGCCCGGTCCATATAGCCTTTTCTTCGATTTCTCTAACTTTACTTTCAATTTTATCTTATAAAAATCCTTTTCCGACAAAACCGAAACGTCGGCCCCTGAATCTAATTTAAATTTAAAATTAACATTTTCTATTTTTAAATCTTTATACCATGGGGGCTCGTCTTTATTCGGGACTATCATATTTATATATATATCTTCTTCCTCTTCTATCTCGTTTATCTTTCTAGACCGGCAACAAAACGAAAAATGCCCAATTTTTCCGCATTTAAAGCATTTTTTCCCATATGCGGGACAGTCTTTTAAATCATGGACTGCTTTTCGCCCACATCTCCTACATTCTTTGCTATTTCTCTCCAGCCTTCCCTCTGACTCGGGGTTTTGTTTTAATATTCTATTACTATTTTTCTTACATATTTCGCTCTTGACCCTATCAACTTCGGCGTTTGCCTTCTGTTCGGTCATGGCCATAACTATCTTTTGCTCTCCCTTCACCGCTTCTGATTGTCGCGCTTTTGCTATCGCTTTTTCTAGTGTCAGTTCCGCGTCCATTTGGAGCGTCTCAGACAGTTTTGCATCGCGTAAACCTACCACTAATCTGTCTCTGATCAATTCCTCCTCTAGAGTTCCAAAATTACAAAACTTTGCTAGCTTTCGTAGGTCTGTTACGAAACTGTCTACCGTCTCGTATTCTTTCTGCGTCCTTTGATTAAAATTAGCCCTCTCATATATTACATTTTTTTTTGCTATAAAATGCTTTTTCTAATCTCTCAATGACTATATCATATTTTTTGATATCCTCATCAGTCAATTTGAGGGATTCGAGAATGATTTCGGCCTCCTCGCCCATGGAGTACACCAGCGTTTTTATTTGCTGCGTTTCGGCCAGGGTGTTTAAACCTGACGCGTTTCTAAATCTTTCAAATCTTTGCTTCAAACGAGGTCATTCCTCCGATTTAAAACTAAATTGCGGTGGCGGTAAGATTTGAAAATGACC
>JAKCPI010005221.1:0-16336 GCA_023213315.1 Euborellia annulipes | reverse complement strand
AAATTATTCTTCGAGGTTTACTTCTTTTAAATTCGTATGATTCTCAAAATTCGTTCTAACGATTTTGATTAAAATTCATAAATCAATTATTTTTTAGGTGATCTTTGAATGATATTCGTTTTCGATTTTAAATCCCAAATTTGCATCAAAGAATTATTCGAAAGTTGTGTTCTGTGCTTATCTCACCAGATTTTTCGTGTCAACATATATCATCTAAAAAATAATTGATTTATGAATTTTAATCAAAATCGTTAGAACGAATTTTGAGAAAATCGAAAAAAAAAAAAAAATTGAAAAAGTACATCTGTAAAGTACTAGTACTCTTTGGCCGATTTTGTTCTAAAGCTTCGTGTCACGTGCCAGGGGGGGTACTTTAATTAAATATAAAATTTCAACCTCCTAGCTCTTTTCGTTATTGAGATATTTTGTTCACAAAACACCCCCACCCCCACCCGCCCCACCCCACCCAGACAGACCATGTTGCAAAAACCATTTTTTTGGACTCAGGGGATCTCAAAACGTGTATATCCATCAAAATCTCGACATCAAATTTTTTACATGAAACCAAATATTTTCTCTCTATATATATATTACATGTATAGGTAAGAGAAAGTAAAAATGGATTTTCGCGGTTTTCTCTGAAACCGTTAGCCGTACATAAAAATCTGATAGATGTTATTATGTGCATTTTTTATAGATCTACAACTTTTATATAACACTTTTTTGTATATCATTTATATTTAACAAGATAAATAAATATAATGAATATTTTCTGATTTTTTTTTTCGATTTTCAGGGCTCTTGGGGCTCTTTTTTTGAGCTTATTTGACTGGACTAATTTTCTAATTTTGAGAGTAATAATTCATATTATTAAATTTGTTTTAATAAATTGATGTGTAATAAATAAATTTTTTTATAAATAAATTTATTCTTCTTTCCATATATATTGAAGAAATAGGCCTATAATATTTTAATCTTTGTTTCATTCTATTCTACATTGGTTCGGACCCCCAGGCTGTCCGATGATTTTATTTAAGCCATTTGGATACCAAATGGCTTAAATAAGAATGCCTGGACCCCAAATAAATAGATATTATATAGATACGAGTATCGTTTGAAGTCTTAAATGGCCTAAGTTGCCGAAAAGACTGTGTGTATGTGTGTGTGAATGTGAGTGTGAATTAGAAAAAAGTGTGAGTGTTAAAAAAAAAAAAAAACAGCTGTTGTAGGGTTCGCCTTATCTGCTTCCAAATAAATTTGTACATCGTCGGCATAGAGATGATAACAGCAGTGCTGGATAACCTCAGGTAGAGCGTTTATGTATATCGAAAAAAGCAGGGGGGATAAAACTATACTAATTATACTATTATACTAATTATACTAATTGTATAATTTTTTGCATTATATAAATAGAAAAATCACTTTATATATATTTATTTATTTATTTTTGTGAATAAATCAAACTGATTATTACGGATTTGATACTCTTTTTATTCAACAGTGTTTGTGTGTCAAGGTAATTATAAACACCCCCAGGGCCGCAGACGGGGGGGGGGCAGGGGGGCTATATCCCCGGGGCCCGGGCCCATTGCGCTCCCACCTTAAAATTCGAATGAAAATTAAGTTTCATGGTTAAAATTTCAATTAAAAAAAATCATTTTCATGAAATTTTTTTCCTCAAGGGGCCCGGGCCCTTTAAGCTCAAATCTTAAAATTTCAATTCAAAAATATCATTTTCTTGAAATTTTTTTCCTCAAGGGGCCCGGGCCCTTTAAGCTCAAATCTTAATATTTCAATTCAAAAATATCATTTTCTTGAAATTTTTTTTCCTCAAGGGGCCCGGGCCCTTTAAGCTCAAATCTTAATATTTCAATTAAAAAATATCATTTTCTTGAAATTTTTTCCCTCAAGGGGCCCCGGGCCCTTTAACCTCAAATCTTAAAATTTCAATTTAAAAATATCATTTTCTTGAAATTTTTTTCCTCAAGGGGCCCGGGCCCTTTAAGCTCAAATCTTAATATTTCAATTCAAAAATATCATTTTCTTGAATTTTTTTCCTCAAGGAGCCCGGGCCCTTTAAGCTCAAATCTTAATATTTCAATTTAAAAAAATATCATTTTCTTGATATTTTTTTTTCTTCAAGGGGCCCGGGCCTTTTAACCTGAAATCAAGTTTGATCTTTTTCACGACTCAGGATAGCTAAAAACGCAATTTCAGTGGCTAATTTTCAAAAAACTTTCCATCCCCCCAGATTTCCCCCGAATTTATCTGTCCGGATCTGGCCTCGATAAATTATTGTAACTCTTTGGTTAGGAAATTTTGAAAAAATTTTAAATAACTTTATTTAAATAAATATTTTAAGCTAGGTATAACTATTTCAAAAGTTGTCTCAAAAACTGTGTAAAAAATTGTTGGCATGAAGGCCAAATAGCCTTTTACATACTAAAAAAAAACTTTGGAGTTTTTTTCGGGGGGGGGGGGGGCCGTATTAGTAAGTAGCCCCGGGACCGTCAAGTCTGTCTGCGGCCCTGAACACCCCTTAGAGTCCACTCATATCGTTTTTTCCTTTTTATATTTTATTATTATTTTCCACAGTGGTAGTTGAACACGTAGCGCAGCGCTCTCACGCGATTAAGGCTGGTTTCACACACACGGGGCGGATTTGAGGCAAATAGTTGATTCCACTAGTTGACCGGGTAAATGCAACAACGTCTGTAGAAAATGAATGAAATCCGCCTGACCTCTTTCACACGCAGTCAACTTTTCCGCCTGGCGGATTTTCGCCGTTCTCTGAATCAACTCAATTCAACTAAAAATGCACTACGCGCAATTAGGTCTTTTCTCACATAAATTAGTTTTTAAAATCAACTGCACAAACATATTCAAAATATATTTTTTTTTAATATTAAAATATGCATGAGGAATAAGATTGTTTTGGTTAAAAAATGGCACAACATGCATTGTGCATGGAATGTCTTCAAAAACGCCAAAATATGCACATATGTTCGGAACAATTCGAATTATTTCGAATCGAATACTCATGAAATGGATAATTGCAAAGTATTCAGCTTCAATACAAATATGCATTTGCATCAACAACCGGGCTCTAATTATATCACACGAGGTGAAAATAATTGTTTAAACCTGAAATTTAAAACAACTTTAGTTAAATGTTTAATATTTGTTTTTGAATAACAAAAAAAAAATTGTAAATTTAAAAAAGAAAATTGCTATTTTTTTTTAAATAGAAAAATTACTAGAAAAGAGAGAGGGAGGGGGTGGGGGAGCTTTCATTAATGCAAAGTAACAAAGATGTAGAAGAAAGAGAAGAGAGAAAAAAAATAATCTTGTATGTTGTTCGGTAATTTAAAATTACTTGTGCTGCTGTTCTTTTTTAACCCACTTTCCAGAGGAGATTGTTACGGAATTAAAAACACGTTGACTCTTTACTTGTGAGCAAACTTGACGAAACAGAAAATGAGATTTATAAAAAAAAAAAAAAAAATAGCTACGTATATATAAAATATCTAAGAAAGAAGGAAAAAAACCATCAACGTAATATTAAATAAACATTATTCAAACTGAATGCTTTTAGACAGTTGAATTGAATATTTCCTTTTGAATGTCAAAATGCGTTAACTGCAATTCTGTTGAGTTGAATTTAAGGAGTTTAATCATTTTTTTTTCATTGGCGTGGCCTCAGAGAGAAAGTAAAAATCCAATAATTCTTACACTGTAAAAAAAATGATCTTAATTTTAGTGTGTTTTGGAACACTAAATTTACAAATTTCCCTTGTAAATGATAATTACTATGTATTTGTCTAGTAAATTTACAAATTTATGCGTTCACATATTTTTTACTACAAAAAACAAAATCGTTGGAGGGAATTTTGAGAAAATTGCAAAAAACTGAAAAAGTACATTAGTAAAGTGTACTTCAAACGAATTCCACGAAAAATTTCACTGATATACTTTTTAAAGAGTATCTAAAAAATAGTTCATTTATGAATTTTAAACAAAATTGTTGCAGCGACTTTTGAGAAAATCAAAAAAAAAAAAAAAAAAAAAAAAAAAAAAAAAAAAAACTGGAAAAAGTACATCAGTAAAGTACTAGTACTTTTGGGCCGATTTTGTTCAAAAGCTTATTTTCACCCCTTGGGGAGGTGTCTAACTTAAATATAAAATTTCAACCTCGTAGCTCTTTTAGTTCCTGAGATATTTTGTTCACAGGCAGACACACGCACAGACCATGTCGCGAAAACCACTTTTTTGGGTTCAGGGGACCTTAAAACGTGAAGATCCATCAAATTTTTGACATGAATCCAATACTTTCTCAGGTCGAAAGGCTCGCGAGCGGAGCAGAGAGCAGATGTGTACATACCTTAATATATCGGCGGAAACTCAATATATGTCGACACACGAAAAATCTGGTGCAACAGTCACACCAGATTTTTTATAGTTAAGTTCCTTTTATTCTAAAATCTTTTTTTTTTTTTTAGGGATTTCAATCCCTTCACTGGGATTGATTTGTTTTAATGTCTATTTTGATTGATCTCTACTAAATTAACGATATTTCTTTTCTTTTTTTTCTTTTTTTCATTTTGATGATTATTTATATAATAACATCCGCACTTTTTTTTTTTCAATAAATATTAAATCCTCTAAAGCGATTCGTTTAATCGTTTTCTCATCTTTTATATCCTGTCAAGTTAAATTCTTTGATGAAAAACGTAAAGAAGAAGAAGGAGAGAAAAAAAAAGGTTTCCGTGTGGGTGGATGTCTTCAAATTGAAGAGAGGATTCATTGTATGTATGTATGTATGTATGTATGACTGACAGTTCTCTCTTTTGGGTAACACGAGAACATGCTAATGGGGAAAAAAGAGGGAAGGGAGGGGGGGGGGTTGCAAATCAAGGAATTATGCAAATAGCACCCCGGAAGGAACTTGCCGCCGCCGCTGCTGCTTCTCTTTCCTCTACCTATTATATAAAAGGCACATCTTGTCGAATAAATTCTTCACCATTAGTGATCGTTTATTATTTTTTATCCTCAGGTTGTGAAATATGAAATAACGTCTTACATATATTTTTCTTTCTTTTTTTTTTTTTCTTTTTTCATTAGAATAAAATAATGCCTTTGAGGAGGAGAAAGAAAAAAAAAAATTATTTTTTTTACTTTTTTAAGACGTGAAAAATAAGAATATATCTATTTACAAAAAAAAATAAGAATATTTTAAATATTATTTGAATTTTTAGCAAAATAACATTTCGATCCCTCAGTGAGATGGAATTCATGTAATGGGTGTTTTGCAATTCGTCAATTATCTTTATAAATATAATTCTTCTGTACACTGTAAAAAAAATTTTAATTTTAGTATGTTTTAGTATAGTAAATTTACAAATTTTCCTTGTAAATGATAACTACCATACATTTGTATACTAAATTTACAAATATATGCATTCAAAAAATTTTTACAACCAAAAAACATTTTAAAATTACAATTCTCTTGGAAAATTAGAGTAAATATTGTAATTTTACCATGCGATTTCTAATTTTACAATACAACGGCATTGTAATTTTAGAACACGGTTTGTAATTTTAGAAAAGGGTTTGTAATTTTACAATACAAGGGTATAGTAATTTTCCTTTTAAGGCTGTCTTCGACGGCCAACATGGTCGACTTCGTTTCGACTGCTTTTTAGCTTTCTTAATAAAGACATTTTTGGCACTATAAGGATTTATTTAAGTTATAATAATACAAAAAATAATAATATTATGATAACTTTAAGTTTATTTTTTATTTTATTATTTAGTAAAAATAGTTGACAATGAGGTCATACTTGAATGCCAAATAGCAGAGATAGAGCATTAGTTAACAGGTGATTCGATGGTCAAATGGACTAGGCAGCAAGGCTTCTACCAAAAAGGTCAGTGTTCAAATCCAGGAGGAATTTTTCATTAAATAAAAATATTTATTTCACTCCATTCAGGTAGAGACGTCCCCTAAAGGTCAATAACCTATGGGTCCAGTCGTAAATTTTTTTTTCTTTTTTCTAAATATTAGTAAAATTACAAACATTTGGATTGTAAAATTGCTAAATATTTGTAAAATTACCAGACATTTGGATTGTAAAATTGCTAAATATTAGTAAAATTACCAAATTTGGACTCGAAATTGCTAAATATTAGTAAAATTACCACACATTTGTAAACGATTTTTGCAAAGAGTTTTGTAAAAATATAATTCAACTGTATAGTAAATTTAGTATCTATTGGTCTTGGAAATTTGCTTACAACAAAAAAATTGTAAAATCATCGAAATTTTTTTTACAGTGTACATGTGTATGTGACTGAACTGATGTTCTGGGGCCCCAGTTCTTGCTCCAGTAGAGACGCTCGACTTGTAGACAGACAGAGAGACCGTGTCCCGAAAACCACTTTTTTGGATTCAGGGGACCTCAAAACGTGTATATCCATCAAAATCTCGACTTCGAATTTTTGACATGAATCCAATACTTTCTCTCTATATATATTAACATATATAGAGGTAAGAGAAAGTAAAAAGAATAGAGCACGTGTACGACTGACCCTCTATGACAAGAGTCACGGATTCGGATCCAAGATAGTCCAGTGATTTAATTTAAGCCATTTAGATACTCAATCTACAAAGAGATTAAAAAAAAAAAAAAAACAAAGAAATAAAAGAAAAGATTTTTGCATTTTTAATTGATGTTTGCCCTCGGGCCGTGTGGTATAGTTGGTAGCGTGCTGGCCTTCTATAGCAAGGGTGGCTGGTTCGTATTCCAGGCAGTCCGATGATTTTATTTAAGCCATTTGGATTCCAGATGGTTGTGTTCTGTGCTTGTCACCCCAGATATTTTGTGTCGACATATATTTAGTTTCCGACAGTACGTTACATTTGAATTTTCTTTTTTAACATTTGACCTCCGGTACAATGCCATTATGGCCATCATAAATACAATATATGTTACAACTCGATATGAGTATTGTTCACATTGACAACTTATATATGTTGAAGTATGTGTCCATTTCACCACTAGAGCAATCCCACCAAGTCCACAGGTCTTGGGATCTTCTTCTTGAGCAGCCACTCTTCAAATTCTTTCCTGTCCAACAGAAGGCACACCAATAACAAGTGGTTCAGATCCGCCACCTCGGTTGAATCACTTGTGCATCCGTCTTCTGTCAATCTTTAGTCATTTAGTCATTTATTTAAAAACATAAACACCATACAGACACTTGTGTCCAATTACATGGGTTTGTTATAACAATATATCTTTTATAAATTCATTATATTTTCTACCCATCATATCCACGCCACTTATATTTGCAAGAGAAGACATATTACGAATGGGAGCCCTCTCTCTGTACACAGTACGGGCCGCTCCAATGTGGAATGAGGATCTGCTCCTTGAATTAAAAGCAGGAACGCTAAATTGCACTCGGGAGAGCAACTCTGGACAGTCGACGTACCCGTTGACAATATTGTAAAAAAATTTCAGGATTGCGACCTTCCTCCTCTCAGCCAGCGACCTCACCTCAAACATCCCTAACAGCTGATCATAAGAGACGGAGTATGTGTGGTATCCTATACTCCTGTGAAAGAGATGCCTCAAGAATTTTTTCTGTATGCTCTCTATTTGATTGATTTGTTGTTCAGTGAAAGGATACCACACAGCTGGAATATACTCTAGCTGAGACCTGACCAGTGAGAAATACAATTTCAATAACGTGGTTTTGCTACTGAAATCATTAGAAGATCTTTTTATCAAACCCAGGAGTCTATATGCCTTGTTAACAATAGCATCCACATGCTCACCGAAACCAAGTTTTCTGTCCAGTATAATCCCCAAGTCCACAATTGTCTCTCTCAAACAAAGCTCACTTCCATTGATTTTATATAGTTTTTTGAGGTAGGTTATTTTTCTAGTGAATATAATTGTCGAACATTTCTTAATATTTAATTTTAAATCATTTCGATCACACCATCTATTAATATTATCAAGATCCTCCTGTAAAGACATTTGATCACTTTCGTCATTTATGCATTTAAATATTTTCATATCATCCGCATAAAGTAAGTATTTACAATTTTTAATGACACTCACTATATCATTTATAAAAATGAGAAATAATAATGGTCCAAGATTGCTGCCCTGAGGTACTCCGCGAGTTAATATATATTCGCTTGATTTATTATTATTAAACATTACAAATTGTTTTCTATTTGTGAGATAGTCCGAAAAGAGATCCACAAGATTCTTGGAGAAACCATACCACTCCAACTTCAACAATAGCAAGCTGTGATTAACTGAATCGAATGCTTTGCAAAAGTCAGTATATACTGCATCTACCTGGCAGCCCTTGTCCATACTTTCTGATATATACTCCACATAAGTAACAAGATTTGTGTGAACTGATCTTCTTGGAATGAAACCATGCTGACAATCTGAAATGTACTTTAAAATATATGATAGAATTTTTTTATATAGAACCTGCTCAAATATCTTAGCCAATGTCGAGAGTATCGATATAGGCCTATAATTTTCAATCATACTTTTTTTACCCTTCTTAAATATAGGAGTGACTCTAGCTACTTTCCAAGCTTCCGGAAACTTTCTTAATTTCAATGCGAGATTAAAAATATAGTGGAGAGGATCCTCCAAGAGACCGTAGCAACCTTTTATTATAAATGGAGGAATTCCATCGGGACCAATGGAACCCCTAGGCTTTATATTTTTCAGTGATGTTCTTATGTCTAATTTCGTAATTTCGTCAATGTTCAGACAGTCCATATATTTCAACGAGAAGTTGAGGTCAGTGAAGTCCGTCGAGCCAGTGGCTGTAGGTGTTTCCGAAAAATACTCTGCGAAGCCATTTGCTATATCCAAGTTGGTAGGAGATATTTTATTTTTAATTTTAACAATGACCTTATTTTCACTAATTGTTCCTCTTTTTTCTTTAATGAATGACCAAAATCGCTTAGGATCACTTTGTAAACTTTCCTCAACTTCTGATATGTAATTTTTATAACATTTTTTTGATTCTTTGTTTATCTCTTTCCTAATTTCAATAAAACGATTTTTGTATTTAATATATCTTTTAGCTAATTTTCTATATTTATCTTTTAGTTTAATCTTATATTTTAATGAGGGACTGAACCATTTCGGAAATTTTATTTTTTTATTTCGTTTAGATCTTTTTGGAATGCTAATATGCATAGAGTCATACAGATTTTTGTTAAGAAATTCAAGAGCATGGTCGACATTTTGCAACCTATAAAGAGGGGCCCAATCACACTGGTCAAGCGCCTCATACAATGCCCTATAGTTTCCTCTCCTAAAATCAAAAGAGTTCTCCCGATTGGGCAGTTCATTCAACCCTCTCCTACTTCTAGATCTATCCAAACTGATCAACAAAGGGGGTGATATTCGTCGACCTTTGATAGAGGAAAGTCGCATTTATCAACTACCAAGTCAACATTAGAGACGACCAGATCAAGAGTTCTCTCCATTCTATTTCTAATGTTGTTAAACAGACGCAAACCATTGTAGTTAAGAAAGTACATTAAATTTTTGATTTTAAGGTCCTTATTATCACACAAGTGAAAATCGGTACCTCCAATCAACAGGTTGAAATCTCCAGCAATTAATATACAGTCATTTACGTTAAAATTATAGCTTTCCATTCTTCCATAGAGCGCCTCGTACTGCGGCATCGAGGAGCAAGGAGAAAAGTACACAGTGCACAAATAGAGAGAGATACAATTACTTAATTCTATTTTAACCCAAACACTGTCGTCTGTTTCAAGTTGAAAAATTCGCTCAGACAAAAAATTTAAATTGTTTACTGCTATGAGAACTCCTCCTCCCCATTTCTTCTTATCACAGATCCTATCCTTCCTATGAACTGAATATAAACTCGAAAAAATCTCAGTACTATTTATTGATTCATTCAACCAAGTCTCTGTCAAACAGACAATATCATACATTTCTGAGCAGGAATTTACATAAAAATCAGTTGTCTTAGTTCTTAGTCCTCTAACATTTTGATAGAATATATTAATCGAATTAATAGAATCACAATTGGATCTAAAGTTATTGGATAATTGCTATTTATTATTTGTTTCATCAATTGTTGTATTCACATTATTAACTGATGGTTTTTTAATAATATCACTAAACAGCCTTCCCCGAAATGGTTTAATGATAACTCCAGTGGGCCATACGTCTTCCCGATTTAGTTTCTCAAAATCATCAATATCAACACTTACGTGGAAGGAGGCGTAGGTATTGAATTTTGTTTTTATTGAAGTGCATTTCATAGAGCCTACATCAAGTTCGTTCCTAATGTAGGCCTCCAAGTCCTCACATGTAGATTCAGGAGCAAGTCTTGAGATGAAGATGCATTTCCTGGGTCGATGAGCGGCTGCCCGCAGAGAAGAGGAAGACTTCGTTCCGACGAGCGGAGGTGGTGGGGGAGTCCTGAAAGATCCTCTTCTTTTGTTAGCAACCAGGGTAAAGCCTTTATCTTCTGCATCATCCTCGACTGACAGTCCCGTCGCCAATCGCCCAGGAGACTCACAAGGAGCAAGCGACAGCCGTGCAGGAGTCGAAGATTTTCTCAACGAAGATGCAGACGTTGAGGTCGATGGCCGTGTAACAGACGACCCATTCCGAGTAGTAAACCCGCGACCTCTGCCAACCCCCGACTCAGTCCCTCGACTTAGTGCGCCCGTCCGCTCAACAATAGCCTCAGGCATTCCAGATATTTTATTTTTTAGGTCTGCAATTTCGGCTCCCATCCGACCATTTACCTCCCTTAAATCTCCCACTTCCTTCACCAATATTTTAATCAAATTGTACATTTTGGTGAGCACCCCCTCATTTGTTTCCGAGGGAGTACTCTTTTCATTCTTGGTGCTTTTTAGGCATTGTAGGCAGTTGAAGGTTAATTTATCATCATCTGTGCGATCGATTTTGATAGAGGGGCTTAAATTATCTTGTTCGTATTTAGTGACACATTTCTCGTGTCCCGCTCCATTGCAGCCACCAACACATGATACTATCTGGTTGGTTCGCAAATTAACCAAGTCCTTAGTGCATATTAAGCACTTCATCTTTGTGAGAAAAGAAAAAAAAAAATCAATATAAATAAATAATTTATAATTTATATAGCAATAGTTTATTTAAAGGATTGGGGGGTCAGGGTACTCTTCACGCTAAACGAGGCCGATCGCAAGCGACTTATAAGAGGTAAGGGGACGGCCTTGGAAAGGATTAAATTATTTAAAGATAGATGCTCTGTAATTATTCAGCCTGGTTATATATAAATATAATAACAAAAAATAAATCCGATTAGGGATTAGTTTCTATTTTCATCAGACAAAGAATAAAATGAATGACTTATCTCTCACAGAAAAAGCCTTATGGACCGATTTCCCAGCAAGGCACAAGACGACCGATGATAGAGATTTATTCTTCAGCGAAAACCGAGCCGAAAGGTACAAAGCTCAAGGAGATTGGATGAAAATATCCCATCAAAAAATAGAGAAAATCACGGAGCCAAACAAAACACAACCACACTCATTCAATTCTTTTATAGATGTAGATCTTACACCAATCCTTTTGAAAACCCTCGAAAATCGATGTGGTTTTTTCATAAGGATATCCATTTCACTGGAGAATTTTGGATTGGTGATGTCTAATGTTCATACTACCCGCCGTTTCTAACCTTGACAAACTTCTACCACTCAAAACGCACTAAACCCTCTCTGCAACAAGAATGACCAAATGAATTCAAAACTTATTAGTGTCTCTAATTCAAAAATAATATAGAAGTGAGTCGTGTTATTTGAACTACTGTGGGATCAAAGTAGTATCGATTCCACTGAACAGTCTATTATGTGGCTAACTGTCGATGCATCATTACTCCATTCTGATTGAAGCTTGACCACCTGATTGGGTCTATATGGGCTAAACGGCAACGGGGACGAGGAGCGAGAAGTGCGGAGAAAGCTGGGCCGGGGGAGGCCTATCTTCTCTCCTCACCTTTATTTTACTATGCTTTTTGAGGTGGGGCCTATTATCTTTCTCCTCTCATTATCGCAAACATTTGAAACCACATTTTTTTGGAAATTCCCATAATTTTAATATAATAATAATAATGGAAAAAAAACCAAAGTTTTCTAATATTAATAATTACATACTAACGGTAGCTATACGACCAAGTATATGATTTTGTCGCAAAGAGAGAGAGAGAGAACTTTTATTTTTTTTTTTTATCTAAACGTGTATAACGAGTGAGTGAGTGAGTGTAAAGTTAAAACTTTAGTTCCATTCCCCTTATGACCTATGAATAGAAAATAAGTGGAATGAACGTGATGAAAAACTTTTTGGAAACATGCTTCAATAAATATGAACGAATCCAATGGGAAGGAAAGGAAAAGAAAAGGATAAAGAAAAATTCTTTTGGAATTTGATTAATGGGTATAAAGAAAAAAAAGAAAGAAAATAAAACAAACCCGAAAAGCGTATGCTAGATAAGGAAATTATTAAAAGTGTGTCGTGCGATTCTTAAATCTACTAGATAAACTCGTAAACGAAAAGAGATAGAAGGGGTTGGAATTCTAAAATCAAAATACTAGTCACGCCTACGGGCGTAGCTAGGGAATTTGGTTGGAGGGGAACCTCTCAAGTAGAGGTCCGAGGGTTTCTCCCCGGGGAAATTTTTAAAATTTAACCTTCTCCAAACGTAAATTAAGCATAATTTCTGATGAAATTTTTGTAGAATACTAAAAGGGTGTGACGGGCCGCCTGCCTGTTTTATTTTTTCCGGTCGCAAAAAACCCAAAACCCATTCCGCCGACCCCGAACTGCTGGAATAAGGCTAGGAAAGAAGAAGAGATTCTGTAGAGAAAATGATCCCATCAAATTGGTAAAGCTGATAGGAGATGCTTGAAATTGGAATGGTTAACTGCTAACACTTGCACAAAATTTTGAAGATGTTGTTTTTGTGCAAAATTTTGCACAGTATTCAAAATTTTTGAATGCTTCACAAAATTTTGAAAAATGGTTGAAATTTTTTGCTGATATATTCAAAATTTTAAAGCATGAAAGCTAGTGTGAGAGAGTTGACAAAATTTGCGCAAAATTCCTTCATTCTGTCAAGATGGTGAAGCGGGCAGAGATGTCGGCTTTCTACAAAGAAGATCCTGGTTCAAATCCTGGGCGTGCGAGATTTTTTCATTCATTTTTTTTTTCACATTCACACTCACATTTATACACACAGTTTTTTCAATTGAAATACATATAAAATAGTAGATTCATTCTTTGACTGTAGAAGGTGTTAATTCAATGAAGACAAAAAATTATCTTGATTTATTTTTCAGAGTATTATGGCCTGGCTGACAAGCATGCGCATTTATACTTGTTTCGGCAACAACACTGCCTTCTGTATTTCAATTGTTAAGTTACTGGACTAAACTAAAAGTTTCGTTTAAAACAGTCTTTTCGGCAACTTAGGCCATAAAAGACTTTTTACGATAACCGTTATTTGTAAATATATCCATTGGAGGTCCAGGCATTCTTATTATTCATCCATTTGGAATCCAAATGGCTTAAATAATAAAATCATCGGACTGTCTGGGATCCGAACCCTCGACCCTTGGTATACAAGGCGGGCCCGCTACCAACTACGCCAAGCCCAAGGGCATTTTTTCAATAAATAAAAATATTTATTTAAAAAAAAATATTCTCAAGCAGGCACTGGATTGGGATTTTGGATCTCACCATAATAGCCCCCAGACGAGGAGAGGGAGTTGCTGTGGCATCCCGTCCTGTGGAAGGGACGTAAAGAAGCTTCCCTCTCAGTGAAGCATTCTTCGAAAGGAGTCGAAGCTGATGGAGTCCCTCCTTAAACTAAGACATCTAGCATAGAAGAGGTTTAATAAAAGGAACCAGAAATAAGGATTAGTTCACTAGAAAGAGACGAAAGCAGGAGGAGGAGTTAGAGATAGAAAATAATGTAACTTCACGGAGGTGCCGGCAGGTCAGAGGCGGGTTTGATTTGAGGTGTGTGTCTTCTCGAGTATATAAACAGGGATAAAAAATTCCAGTCTTTATATGAATGAGGAACTTTTTCCGGAAGCAGTTTTTTTTTTTTTAAGAATATAATTATTCCTATAGAAGGGATGATAATTTTATTTCCAGCCATATATTTTAATAATTCATAAAAGGTTTTTTTTTTTGTATGTTTACTACTGTGTGTGTGTGTGTGTGTAATTATTTTGCGGTGGTGGTTAGTCCTTCAGGCAGAACATCCAGATCCGGAAATGTAGGTCAGTCCATCACTCAGCTCAACATCCTTTCTCTCTCTCTGTCTCTCTGTTCTGTCTCCATTTTTCTTCTTCCCTCTCTCTCTCTCTTTAATCCGAGAGGTCACACACACACACACACACTTATATATCTCTGAGCCCTTTTAATCTCATCCCCTATTTATTATATTTGTTTATTTAATTAATATTCTAGCAAACGGCCGTGTTAAATGAACTTTGACTTAAGAAGAACATTTCATATTAAATTTGCCTCTTTTTTTTTATGAAAAATGTTTTAAAGATTATAGAAGAGGTGGTAACAAAGTTATTAAACTTTTCTTTTTTAATTAGAGCCTACACTTTTTAGGTCCAGGTTCATTTTATTTGAACTCGGTCTAACTTTTTATCGATATTATCCCCTGTTAAATGATAACGCTTGTATTGGAGGTATTTTGAGATCAAATTTATTGTATTTCACTATATGGAGTCGAAACGCCTCCCTTCATCAGGACAAATAAATTAACACTCTCCCAGATATATTCTCTAAAAACAGACGTTAAAATTTAAAATAAACAAATGGGTGTTAAAAAGTAATGCAAGCATTAAAAAATGCTATTCCTTGCCTCAAATAGCTATTCTGTAAACAAAAACTTTAAAGCCAAAGCGTTTACATTTAGTAAATAGTGTTAAAAATTAAAGCCAGGGGGGACTTTAATATTTTAACGTCGTGTTTAAAATAAACATGGCGTCCTTAACATAAAAAGTAAGGTTATGATTTTGATAGCGTTGAAATAAAAGCAACATGTTATCGTCGCTGTTAAAACTTTGTTTAGAGAATAGCATTTTTTAACGCTGATTGTTTCTACATTACTTTTTAACACTCATTTGTTTATTTTACATTTTAACGGCTGTTTTTAGAGAATAGACCTATCCCTGGTTTCGTCATATGAGAATGAAATCAGAGAGAGTGCTAATTTATTAATCCTGATGAAGGGAGGCTTTTCGACACCCGAAACATCTTCTATGTAGGGAAATAAATTTGGCCTGAAAATTTTAACCTCCTAGCTCTTTTTATTCTTGAAATATTTTGTTGACAAACAAGAGAGACCATTTTTTGACCCGAGTCTCTCTCTATTAACTTGATTTTCTTTTAATGATCGATCCATGATGGATGGATCAACTCAATTTTCTTTTTCTATTGGAAAATCCTTGTCAAGATTTTAATATCAATTTTATTTTGTTGAGAACGGTATTTTTTTTTTTTTTTTGGACATATCAATATTAAATCGCTGGTTTTCTTGCCTCCCTCTATGTGTGCGTGGGTGGGGAGGGAGAGCGACCCGTCTCTTCGTTATTGAATTATAATGAGAAGCTCTCTCTCTCAGAGAGAACCCACGTCCTGCATAATATATTTCGGTCCAGTGTTCGATTAAATTAGATTTCCATCAATTGTGGCAAATATTACATATACAGTACGTATATGGATTGTATCCCTTCCCCTACCCCCACCCCCTCATTTTATATTCCTTTTTTTGTGGGTTTCTTCATAAATTTTGACAAGGATATAGGAAAGAAAATAAAAATTAAATTTTGTTTCATACTTCTTCTTCTGTCCTCGCCTTATTTCCGTGATGAGGGGTCGGCGAACCTCACTTGTTCCCAGTGGCGGATCCTGAGGAGTTTCTCGGGGAGGGGGAGGGGGGAGGGGGTAATCTGATGTGACTGGTCGCACAGCACAGAATTTTTTCTTATTATCGGTAATTTAAAGGTGCATTCTGTATTTATTTACCAGAATATACATATTATCTGTATCAGCCAAAAGTATCCATTTGCGAGAGTTGGGACAGAGAGCTTTCTCTCTAAGCTTAGAGACATTAGAACAAGCGCTTTATTCAGTTGCGTCCAATACATAATAAAACCTAACACATAATAAATTTTCATTATTTAATTATCATTAACATCATACTTTTAAATATCCATATGGTGTAGAGGTTAGCGTGC
>JAKCPI010005220.1:0-59682 GCA_023213315.1 Euborellia annulipes | reverse complement strand
ATTCAGTCGTTTATATACTAATATAACTATCCTATCTTATATTCTTTTTTTTTTTTTTTTTTTTTTAAAAAAAAACATTCACACTTTTTTCTCACTCACACTCACACACATTCACACAGTCTTTTCGGCAACTCAGGCCATTTAAGACTTTAGACGATAACCGTTATTATATAAATATACATATAGGGGTCCAGGCATTCTTATTTTAAGCCATTTGGTATCCAATTGGCTTAAATAAAATCATCGGACTACCTGGGGTCCGAACCCGCGACGTTTGGTATACGGAGGTTGCTTGTGCTAAGCCTCTACGCCATGCCCCGAGGGCTATCCTATCTTAGAAATTAAAAGCAACTTTCCTTCCCGGGTTCTTGATCAAGTGAACACCTTAAAGAAACAAAACACTTGAAAAAAAGAAATCGATAAGACGGCAAAAAAAATTTTTTTTTTTTTTTAGGCCAGAAAAACAACACCAAAGCGAAAGTTGAAGTCCACTTGAAAATATAAAAATCATACAACAAAAAAAAAATTTTTGGTCAAGTGTTTTTTATTTTATTTTTTTTTTTTTATGCAGAGTATAAACAAATAAGATTGGAATTCTCCATTTAATTTATTCGAGAAAATAGTTAAAAGACAATCTCTCTTTATTTTAGTCAATTTCTCAATAGGATTTTCTAATCTTCGAAAAGTGAATTACGTCTTTTTTTATACTAACTACTGTATTAAGGAGAAATTAATTATCTTTTTGAGTGTTAGACCTAGCCCCCCCACTATACGAAGGGGTATCAAAAAATAACCGGAATTATTTTTTTTTTTTAGAAAATTCTGCTTACTTATATTCAAATTCCATTATGCTAAACGCACACCGAAGCCTCAAAACACAATTGGGCATGATTCGACATCATTGAGCAAAATGTTTTGTCATTGAGCGTTTTGTTCAATCAGTGTGCTTTGGCAATTAGGCACCATCGAACACAGAATCAGAATGGCACACATATTATCATCAAGACCCGACATCTTTCATAGAACTATCCATTAAACAAATTGCCTACTGGAAGCAAACTGCCTACTCGGACAAAATACAGCAATTCCAGCGTTGAGTCCACTGATGTACTGGTAACACTCCCTGAAACCCCTTTTTGATATTCTGTTAAGTACCCCCGAAATTTTATTGTTTAGCTTTCGATTACGTGGTGGATAAGCAACGTACTTTTACTGCGAATTACTATTGTGAAGTATTGAAGGGGCCATTAAGAAGGAAAATTGCAACCAAAAGACTACATCTTGCTCAAATGGGATCCTTCACCAAGATTATGCACCGGAAAGAAACAATCACTGAATTAGACATTGAGGTGATTCCACATCCACCTTATTCACCGGACTTAGCGCTGTGTGATTTCCACCTATTTCCTGGACTGAAAAAAGAGCTTCGGGGTCGTCATTCTCAGAGTGATCGGGAGCTAAACAACAAAATTTTGGGGGTACTTAACAGACTAGAAAGGGGATTCAGGGAGTGATTTGAACAGTGGCTTGAACTCTGGGATCGTTGTATTTTGTCCGAGGGAGATAACTTTGAAGGTTTGTAATGGAATTTGAATAAAAGCAGAATTTTCTAGTAAAAAAATAATTTCGGTTATTTTTTGACACCCCTTGTATGTTGGATTTTTATTAAATTTCTTTTTGAATCAATTAAAGTGAGATGGGCTCCCACTAGAAAGGATTAGTCTGCTAAATTCTGGGCCTGTGTTATGCTTCTCGATCTTTTTTAGCGTGTGCTAGTTAAGCTATTGGTTGAGGAATATTTTAAATGTATTAATGCACGCAGAAATAAATTGGCTAAACGTTTATGTTATTTAAAAGAGTATCTTTTGCTTTGCTGTACAAGATAGAATTTTATGATTGTTTTAATAATATTGATTTTTATGTATTTTCAGATTATCAAAATGGAATGATAAGAGGACAAAATGGGACATTTTCGACAACATTTATTTTTGGTTGATATGCCTAAGCTGGTTGTGAGATTTGTGTTGTATTTACAAAAGGAATAATGCCTTAAAGTATTGCCTGACTTTGAAACGATTAAGGAATTGATGGATTGTGAAAAAAAACTAGTGAACCATCTTTACGAAATAGACAACGTTCTTTCGGATGCCACATACTTTGAGAGAAAATCAACGCCGTCAGTTTTTATTCGACAGCCCTCAACATTTGGCATTCTTTGAGGTAACAATTTTGTAGCTCGCAAACCGGCCGCTATTTCTCGAGCATAAATCTCATGAGCTATTTAGACTGTCGAAAATGTTATGTTTTGTCTATGATTTTAAAATACTCCAAAATCAATAATATTAAATAATCATAACACTCTATTATAAAACAAAAAATTTAAGTTAGTCATTCCCCTGGGACGTAACATAAAATTTGCTCTAACGATTTTGATTAAAATTCAAAAATCAATTATTCTTAAAATGAACGTGTATTCTCTCATTTTGCCATCTAAAATGCTTAAAGCACGCTTGAGACACAAAAAACCTGGTGTTACAAGCACAGTACACAACTTTCTCTTACCTTTAGTCGCACCAGATTTTTTTTTATTTGCGGTTCTAGGCCCAAACCCACCCGCCTTTTACTAATTTTGAAATGAAATCAATTCTCAACTAAAGAGATTGTTTTCCAATTAGTTCACATTAAATGAATTTGGATTATGTTACCAGATCACATATTAGACTTGTTGTTAAACCTACTCTATAAAATAACGAAACGTATGGACCATTTATTAACAACTATACATTAGAGTTATTCTAATATAACAATCGATTAAGCAATTATAAACCAGCTATATTGAATTTATACTGGCAAAAATTAATTGTAATAAAATATCAAATAATCGTTTGGTAATATGAACGATTATGGACTTTTTTTTTGTTATAAAATATTGGCTTAAATTAATTGTAATTAAATGGAGAATTCCAATATTGCTTAATAATACTTTTAAAATGTTCACATGAAAAAATAAATGCACTTGGCAAATAAAAATGAAACAATAATTTAATTTCCATTATTTTTTTTTTATAATTTTATTGAAATGATGACTACTTTTTACTTTCTCTTATATATATACTGTATATATATATAGTGGGAAAGTATTGGATTCATGTCAAAAACTCGATGTCTAGTTTTTAATGGATATACACGTTTTGAGCTCCCTGAATCCAAAAAAGTCGGTTTGGCGACATCCTATGTCTGTCTGGAAACAAAATATTCAAGAACGAAAAGAGCTATGAGGTTGAAATTTTATATTTAAGTCAGATACCCTTCTGGGATGTAACACGAAGCTTTTGAAAAAAAAATCGTCCAAAAAATACTAGTACTTTACTTTACTGATTTACTTTATCAGTTTTTTTTTTTTTTTTTTTTTTTTTTTTTCTCAAGATTAAAATTTAAAAATTTCTAAAGATTAAAATTTATAAATCAATTATTTTTTAGATGCTCTTTAAAATGAATATCCTCATTTTGCCATTGAAATCTTCTGAAGACCACTTTATAGGAAAGATAAGAGAAATGGTGGCATGCTAACAAAATATAGATAATTTCTCATCATTATAAATTTTACATCTTGAATTCTAATATCTCGACACAAAAAAATCTGGTGTAACAAACAGAGCACACCAGATTTTTGTTCTCCCTAGGAAATTTTTTGGATTGTATTGAAAACTAATTTAAGTAATTTCTTTTTTTTTTAGGAGTGGTTTAATTGCAATTGGCCAAGTTCAAACATTAATGAATGCCAGACGTCAAAGGCTTAAGCAGAGAAGCAATCAAAGCAAATCAATCTTCGGTTTATTGGAAGAGATATCAGGAGGACTTTGGTTGGTTTTCTTCCTTTTCTATTCAATAACACTTTCCCTTCCTCTCTCTCTCAACAAGATCAATATAATATGCCAGTTAAGTGCTTCTATAAATCATTGTTATGATACAGGTGCAAAAAATGTTGCTTTTTTTCTCCCGCAAAAATAATCCCATTTTTTATATATATAGAATTTCTATAATAACCAAAGATGAACTCAATTCGATCATGTGACTTTATCCAAGAGCTGGCGACAAAAATGGGCTAGAGTTTTCTGAAGGCTACATTTTCAGAATACAGCTCACTCTAAAGCAAATCGATTTTAAAATTATCCTAAAACTTTTCTGCTCTAGCGTCGGGCATAAACTTAAATTTATCACTGTATATATGCGTTTTCTTATGTGATTATTTAATTGTTTTTATTAAATAAAATGGAAAGCTTTATTGAAATTCTCTTCTATGTGTGAACTAAAAGTTTTCATATAAAATTTTTCAAATTTAAAAAAAACAATGTAATAATCACATGGACACCGCATATGAGTGAAGCTCATTCACTCTTAATTATTCTTTCTGTATATTATTACCCAAACTATATTATCAACACCTTATAAACCATCTTTTTTCCTTCAATCTTTATACAGTAAAATTGTTGATGTGTGTTTCTTCTATAGATTGTACTGTTTATATATGTCAGATATAAGGCCTACTGTATTTTACAATATATATAAGAAATTAATGTATCTTTCTTATATTTTTTAATAATAAACATTAAGAAAAAAGAAAGCTAACTTTTTCTCTCCCTTTTACCTTCTCTCCTTATCTTTTTCCCAATAAATTGAAATTTTTCATGATAATGACTTAACTTGATAAGAGTTAGTTAGGTTAGTATATAGGAAAATTGTTTCTTAATGATAAATAGTAAATAATTTTTTTTTTTTTTTTATATATAATAGCCAGTACAAAAATAAATAAATAAAGCAAAAAATAAGGTTAAAAATTATAAAAATCTTATTATATAGCCTACAGTGTACTAAAAAGATAAATATGATTAATAATCCTAACAGTAATTAACAGTATTAAACCCAGTTTAAACCCAATCATCAATCAATCAATTATTGTTTAAATATATTTAATGTTATTCTTGGTTCAAGAAATAGAGATAATGTATAGATTTTATTAATTTGGATGATAAATATGTCAAAAGGTCGAATAACAAAACCGCCAAATGACACTTATAAAAGTTCTTTATTTTCGTTATAAAAAACTCAAATATAACAAGTAAAATTTCACTTTTAAAGCTATTTATTATTAGAATTAGTAATCCATGAAATAAAAGAGATTATAAATTAAAATATAAAGAGTTATAAAGTTAGAATTAAAAATAAAAGGAAAATGATAATATGATTTTAAAAAAAAAGTGCACGAGGTGGATTTGAACTCGCGAAGTTTGGTTACTTGAGAATGGAAAAAAATATAGATTGCATGAGGACGAATTTACCACTTGAGCCACACTTTATATAATCACTATAAGAAGAAATAAGCCATATAAGAAATATGAAATAAAAGAAGTATTAAAAAAATTTTAATATTCCACATATGATATATCATTTTTCATTATTTTTTATGAGGATTAATAATTTATAATCAAAAATTCGATAGAATGCGTAGTTTTCAAATAATTCAATGAACAAACATCAGATTGTTTATGCCTTAATGTAATTAAACCAAAAACTCTATATAACATATGATACATGCTTTTATATCTTGAATTCCCCCTGATTCCAGAGAACTAAACGCCTTTTAATTATATGATCTAATTTGGGAGTTATTGGCGATCAAAGTTGTTAAGCTTATTTTCGACCTTAATGACATCCACACTCAATTCTATATATTATCGAAAAAGCTTATTTAGCATTGTCTGATTAAAACCAAATTTTTACCAGAGATTTATAATTAAAAAATGAGTTTTTTCTAAAGTTTCATTGAGATTGGTAAAGAAATAAATAAAATATTGACTATTTTGTAAATTTAGTTTTAGGATTCGGGATCCCGGATTGGTAAAGAGAGCGCTCTGTGAACCCGGTCTAGGCTCCAATCTGAGATCCAAATTCTAAAACTAAATTTACAAAATAGTCAATATTTTATTTATTTCTTTACCAATCTCAATGAAACTTTAGAAAAAAACTCATTTTTTAATTATAAATCTCTGGTAAAAATTTGGTTTTAATCAGACAATGCTAAATAAGCTTTTTCGATAATATAGAAAATTGAATGTTGATGTCATTAAGGTCCAAAATAAGCTTAACTTTGATCGCCAATAACTCCAAAATTAGGTCATATAATTAAAAGGGGTTTAGTTCTTTGGAATCAGGAGGAACTCAAGATATAAAAGCATGTATCATATGTTATATAGAGTTTTTGCTTTAATTACAACAAGGCATTCACAATGTGAAGCTTGTCCATTGAATAATTCGAAATCTATGCTTCCTATGGAAATTTGGATTATAAATTATTAATCTCCGTAAAATCTAGTAAAAAATGATATATCATATGTGCAATATTGAAATTTTTTTAACACTACTTTTATTCGATGTTTCTTATATGGCTAATTTTTCTTACATTAAAATAAATTAATGGTAGCTGAATCAGATAAATCGTCATGATAAATTATTTTTTCCATCTTCCCTTAACCAAACTTGCACGAGTTCAAATCCATCACCTGCACTTTTTTTTTAAATATAATTTGTAGAAGTGTCAACCTTTCTACTTATTTCATTAAATTATTTAATATCTTTATTAAATGAAATACAGTATTACTAAAAATAATAATTTTAATATTTTATTATATAGATATTTTTTTTAAAGCTTATTTTTTATTATAAATCTAATAGTAATTATAAGATTAAATTAAATATTTTTAAAATTCAAATGTTTTTTTTTATTTTTATTTTTTCAAAATACATTTTCTATTGAAAATATTTTCATTTTTATATGGAAATTATTTTGACTTATATTGTCCCGAGAAGAAGGCGTCTCCAACATCTCCAACATGGCCTATTTTTAATACTTTAATGAGAATTTATTTAAAATTTAATTTAAATTTTTACAAGGAATATTTTAAATTTATATTCACTTTTTCATTTCCACTGACAAAGTATTTGCTTTTCTGATGGTCTCTTTTTCCTAATCTAGTTTGATAATATAGCATTCATCTTTTCAATAACTATCTAGCAGTCTTCTCTGGCCCGTATTGATATTTCACTGATGGACACGAAAAACAGACTCAACTTGGGTAAGTTATTTTTTTTTTATTTCTTTTTTTTCTTTTCCTTTAAGTCACCAATCATTATTTCTTTGATAACCTTCCATTCGATAGGCCTACATTTATATTTTTACTTTCTCTTACCTCTATATATATTTTAATAAATATAGAGAGAAAGTATTGGATTCATGTCAAAAATTCGATGTCTAGTTTTTAATGGATATACACGTTTTGAGCTCCCCTGAATCCAAAAAAGTGGTTTTGGTGACATCCTATGTCTGTCTGTGTGTGTATGTGTCTGTAAACAAAATATCTCAAGAACGAAAAGAGCTATGAGGTTGGAATTTTATATTTAAGTCAGATACCCTTCTGGGATCTTACATGAAACTTTTGAAAAAAAAAAAAAATCGGGGATATATCGGCGGAAACCAAATATATCTCGACACAAAAAAATCTGATGTAACAAACAGAGCACACCAGATTTTTGTTCTCCCTAGGAAATTTTTTGGATTGTATTGAAAACTAATTTAAGTAATTTCTTTTTTTTTTAGGAGTGGCTTAATTGCAATTGGCCAAGTTCAAACATTAATGAATGCCAGACGTCAACGGCTTAAGCAGAGAAGCAATCAAAGCAAATCAATCTTCGGTTTATTGGAAGAGATATCAGGAGGACTTTGGTTGGTTTTCTTCCTTTTCTATTCAATAACACTTTCCCTTCCTCTCTCTCTCAACAAGATCAATATAATATGCCAGTTAAGTGCTTCTATAAATCATTGTTATGATACAGGTGCAAAAAATGTTTCTTTTTTCTCCCTAAAAAATAATCTCATTTTTTATATATATAGAATTTCTATAATAAACAAAGATGAACTCCATTCGATCATGTGACTTTATCCAAGAGCTGGCGACAAAAATGGGCTAGAGTTTTCTGAAGGCTACATTTTCAGAATAGGTGGCATTTTAGTGATGGAAAGAAATTCTAGAGTCAGCACTTGCAGTACTTTGGAGGGAATAAGTTCGAAGATTTTATTTAAACCATTTGGATACCAAATGGCTTAAATAAGAATGCATGGACCCCCAATATGTATATTAATCAATAACGGATATCGTAAAAGTCTTATATGGCCTGAGTTGCCGATAAGACTGTGAATGTGAGTGGGAATGAGAAAAAAGTGTGTGTTTAAAAAAAAAAAAAAGGAGATACTGAGATAGAGAAATATTTCTATCTTGTTACCCTGACAACAATCAAATATTATCCTTCTATATCTCCCGAACCGTTCACTTTACCGTGATTATGTAATAGACCATTTTTGTTTGTAATTTAATTTGAATTATTTTTGTATCGATGAATTTTTGCGGAAAACCGCATAGTTTTCGAGATATTTGCGAAAAACCATCTTCCCGCAACTTTACCGGCTTATTCCCTCCAAAGTACTGGAAGTACTGAGTTTTTTTTCCATCACTAAAATGCAACATATTCAGAAAACTCTTTTTCCCATTTTCGTCGCCAGCTCTACGACTATTAGAGCCGTTTTCTAGAAATGGTGTGATTACTAATAGAAAAAAATGTACACTGCTCGTTTAATAGTATAAGATATTAAAATGATCATTAAGGCGGCTACACAGGTAACTGCAAACTTGACAAGCATGCACGTGCAATTTTTTTCTACAGTGAGGGACAATATTAAGTCCCCCATGCGTTTTTTACTTGTGATTAATTCATTGTTTTTAAAAAAATATTATATATTTTTTAATGTAAACTTTCTTGGTTCAAATCTAGAAAATTTACAATAAAGATTTTTTATTTTCTTTTATAAAAACAATAAAATAATCACAAGTATAAAATGCAATGGTGGAACTTAGTTAGTATTGTCCCTCACCTTACAAGCAAACAACAATAATGCTTTCCAAAAATTCTCCTAAAGACGCTACAGTTTGCTTGTACAAAAAGATTGCACGTTCATGCTTATCAAGTTTGCAGTTACGTCTGTAGCCGCCTGAAATATTGCCATTTTGATGGTCACTTGTTTATGCCAGAAATCTTGAGATAGGCTGTGTTAGATGAAGTCGCGAAAGGCATTTTCAATTTAAATATTTTCCCTTTAATGCTGTGGTCTCAATGTTCGTTGTATCTATGCTCCGTAGCCTATCATACTGTTCCAAAGCATTTCTCATGAAGATAATTGGTAATAGAAAACAATAGAAAATGTATTGAAGTCGTTTGATGCTAGGTGGTGCACCGGTTATTGAGGGACTAATAAAACAGCATCTTAAGAAGTAGTCCACTGTTTGGAAGAAGTAGTTAGCAATCATTTGGTTCCAGGTGTGGTGAATTCGATTGGTGGCCGATAGTTTGCAATACCAATTTCTGTGTAGTTTGAGAAGAACATGTTTTAATGTACCTATATTAGTAAAGAGTTTTTAATAAAAAGAGAGTGAAAGAGAGAAGGGGAAAAACTATTAAATCTAATTGACTCTAAAGTTTATGTCAAAGAACATTAAAGAGACAATTACATTTAGATAAAATTACTCAGGGACTATTTTATGCTTCTGTAGAATTAATTTATAATTAAAAAACTTCAAAATTTCTTTGATTTCAAGAACTAAGTACTCATTTTATTAGTTCCTCTCTATAAAATTGTTTATATTTTACTTCTCTTTTTCGGCGTCTAAAGAGATTTAGACATCGTTTCTTTATATATGTATTAATTGCTAATTTAAATATATTTTTGTCGCTCAGGTCCTGTCAGGAAGAGAACAAGGAACGAGACTTCTACCTCTGTGCCAATCTCAATTTATATTCTTAGTTTTGTTATATTCAACAAAAAGTTCATATTTGCTTTTTGGATTTTATAAATATCTTCTTACCAGTATGTAAAGTTTATTATATTCTTGTTAATTAAGAATACATAAGGACTCACCCTTGTAATGAATTGCACCCGTTGATATTATAAAATACAAAGGACATTATATAATTTAAATAAATATAAGATCTTCAATATTGTTAACCATTATTTTATTTTAATTCTACCCTCTCAGCTGCAGAGGGGCCTATTTTGAGGTTTAAACAAATTGATTAATATACGAACATATATATGCTCTTCGCTAGGCTATAAAAATTTTCGGATTTATTTCATATTAATCGTTATTATGCTTTTTGGAAAAGGAAACAAGTTGAGAGAATACTGGGAAATTTGCTTGAAAAGCCAATCTCTCTCCTCCTGACTCCTAGCTTTTCAAGTAACTCTCCAGAACTCTTAGTTATATAGGTTTTAAATAAATTTTTCTTTGCTCTTATAATGTTGATGTAAAATTACAGATTATCCATAGATAAATCTTTTGAATATCCTAACCTCTGGAAACTATCATATATATATTTCTGCTGATTAGGTATTGATGGCATACGCCCCCATGTTTTTATACTGTAATTCAGAAAGGGATTTAGGTTCTATTGCGCGTGGTCCTGTCCTTTTTCTCTTTATAGTAGTAATTATTTATATCTAAACCTAGATATAATTCCATTAGTCTGTTCGTTTGTCTGACGCTTTATTTGAACAATTTCCTGTTGGTATTTCAAGATGAAACTGTATTTGCTCACACCAAAGACGGGAGGTGCGGCAGCTCACTCTAAAGCAAATCGATTTTAAAATTATCCTAAAACTTTTCTGCTCTAGCGTCGGGCATAAACTTAAATTTATTTATCACTGTATATAAGCGTATTCTTAGGTGATTATTTAATTATTTTTATTAAATAAAATGGAAATCTTTATTGAAATTCTCTTCTATGTGTGAACTACAAGTTTTCATATAAAATTTTTTTTTTTTAAACAATGTAATAATCACATGGACACCGCATATGAGTGAAGCTCATTCAGTTTTAATTATTCTTTCTGTATATTATTACCCAAACTATATTATCAACAAATTGATGTTTTTTGGCTGTGGAGATTTACTCAGGATTCGCAGGGACTTTGCAGCCAGGAGATTAAATAAAAAAATCTTTTATTTAAATTTTTATTTGCCGACGTTTCGGTCGCCAATCACACCTTCATCAGGGCAAATATTGTCAATTATACACGATCTTAGGTATCTTATTATTCATTGCAATTAAACACAATTTCTTTTTTAACTTTGATATCAAAGTTAAAAAAGAAATTGTGTTTAATTGCAATGAATAATAAGATACCTAAGATCGTGTATAATTGACAATATTTGCCCTGATGAAGGTCGTGATTGGCGACCGAAACGTCGGCAAATAAAAATTTAAATAAAAATTTTCTTATTTAATCTCCTGGCTGCAAAGTCCCTGCGAATCCTGAGTATATTATCAACACCTTATAAACCATCTTTTTCCTTCAATCTTTATACAGTAAAATTGTTGATGTGTGTTTCTTCTATAGATTGTATTTTTTATATACTGTATGTGAGATATAGGCCTACTGTATTTTACAATATATATAAGAAATTAATGTATCTTTCTTATATTTTTTAATAATAAACATTAAGAAAAAAGAAAGCTAACTTTTTCTCTCCCTTTTACCTTCTCTCCTTATCTTTTTCCCAATAAATTGAAATTTTTCATGATAATGACTCAACTTGATAAGAGTTAGTTAGGTTAGTATATAGGAAAATAAATAGTAAATAAATTTTTTTTTTTTATATAATAGCCAGTACAAAAATAAATAAATAAAGCAAAAAATAAGGTTAAAAAATTATAAAATCTTATTATATAGCCTACAGTGTACTAAAAAGATAAATATGATTAATAATCCTAACAGTATTAAACCCAATCTAAGTAAAATTATTGTTTAAATATATTTAATGTTATTCTTGGTTCAAGAAATAGAGAGAATGTATAGATTTTATTAATTTGGATGATAAATATGTCAAAAGGTCGAATAACAAAACCGCCAAATGACACTTATAAAAAGTTCTTTATTTTCGTTATAAAAAACTCAAATCTAACAAGTAAAATTTCACTTTTAAAGCTTTTTATTATTAGAATTAGTAATCCATGAAATAAAAGAGATTATAAATTAAAATATAAAGAGTTATAAAGTTAGAATTAAAAATAAAAGGAAAATGATAATATGATTTAAAAAAAAAAGTGCAGGAGGTGGATTTGAACTGGCAAAGTTTGGTTACGAGAGAAAAAAAAATAGATTTCTTGACGACGACTCTACCACTGAGCCAACTTTTATTTAATTACTTTAAGAAATAATAAGCCTTATAAAAAACATGAAATAAAAGAAGTATTTAAAAAATGTTAATATTCCACATATGATATATCATTTTTCATTACTTTTTATGCAGATTAATAATTTATAAAAAAATTTCCATAGCATGCCTAGTTTTCAAATAATTCAATGGGCAAATGTCAGATTGTTTTTGCCTTGATGTAATTAAACTAAAAACTCTATCTAACATATGATACATTAAATTAATTCTTGAATTCCCCCTGATTCCAAATAACTAAACCCCTTTTAATTATATGATCTAATTTGGGAGTTATTGGCGATCAAAGTTAAGTCTATTTTCAGACTATTTTCGCCCTTAATGACATCAACACTCAATTTTCTATATTATCGAAAAAGTTTATTTAGCATTGTCTGATTAAAACCAAATTTTTACCAGAGATTTATAATTAAAAAATAAGTTTTTTTCTAAAGTTTCATTGAGATTGGTAAAGAAATAAATAAAATATTGAGTATTTTGTAAATTTAGTTTTAGAATTCGGGATCCCGGATTGGTAAAGAGAGCGCTCTGTGAACCCGGTCTAGGCTTCAATCTGAGATCCAAATTCTAAAACTCAATTTTCAAAATAGTCAATATTTTATTTATTTCTTTACCAATCTCAATGAAACTTTAGAAAAAACTCATTTTTTAATTATAAATCTCTGGTAAAAATTTGGTTTTAATCAAACAATGCTAAATAAGCTTTTTCGATAATATAGAAAATTGACTGTTGATGTCATTAAGGTCCAAAATAAGCTTAACTTTGATCGCGAATAACTCAAAAATTAGGTTATATAATTAAAAGGCGTTTAGTTCTCTGGAATCAGGAGGAATTCAAGATATAAAAGCATGTATCATATGTTATATAGAGTTTTTGCCTTAATTACAACAAGGCATTCACAATGTGAAGTTTGTCCATTGAATAATTCGAAATCTATGAATCCTATGGAAATTTGGATTATAAATTATTAATCTGCGTAAAATCTAGTAAAAAATGTTATATCATATGTGCAATATTAAAATTTTTTTAACACTACTTTTATTCGATGTTTCTTATATGGCTAATTTTTCTTACATTAAATTAAATTAATGGTAGCTGAATCAGATAAATCGTCATGATAAATTATTTTTTCCATCCTCCCTTAACCAAACTTGCGCGAGTTCAAATCCATCTCCTGCACTTTTTTTTCTAAATATAATTTGTAGAAGTGTCAATCTTTCTACTTATTTCATTAATTTATTCAATATCTTTATTATATGAAATACAGTATTACTAAAAATAATAATTTTAATATCTTTTATTATATAGATATTTTTTTTAAAGCTTATTTTTTATTATAAATCTAATAGTAATTATAAGATTAAATTAAATATTTTTAAAATTCAAATGTTTTTTTTTCATTTTTATTTTTTCAAAATACATTTTCTATTGAAAGAATTTTCATTTTTATACTGAAATTATTTTGACTTATATTGTCTTTACATCCGAGAAGAAGGCGTCTCCAACATCTCCAACATGGCCATGGCCTATTTTACTTTACTGAGAATTTATTCAAAATTTAATTTAAATTTTTACAAGCAACATTTTAAATTTATATTCACTTTTTCATTTCCGCTGACAAAGTATTTGCTTTTCTGATGGTCTATTTTCCCTGATCTAGTTTGATAATATAGCATTCATTCTTTTCAATAACTACCTAGCAGTCTTCTCTGGCCCGTATTGATATTTCACTGATGGACACGAAAAACAGACTCAACTTGGGTAAGTTATATCTTATTCATTTAAAATTCCCTTACAGTGTGTGTGTACCATATATGCCACTTTTGACAATGATCAACCAATCATTATTTCTTTGATAACCTTCCATCCGATACATTTATATTTTTTATTTAACATATTTTTTTTTTAACTTCCATATTGCCCTCGGGCTTAGCGTAGTTGGTGGCGCGCCTGCCTTGTACCAAGGGTCGAGGGTTCGGATCCCAGGCAGTCCGATGATTTGGTATCCAAATGGCTTAAATAAGAATGCCTGGACCCCAATATATATATTTTCATTATAACGGTTATCGTAAAAAGTCTTATATGGCCTAAGTTGCCGAAAAGACTGTGTGAATGCGAAAAAAGTGTGTGTTTTTTTAATTAAAAAAAAAAACACTTTCATGTTAGTAGATTATTGTGTCTGAATTGTTCAAACATTATTTTATTATCCCCCCAAGAATAATATCTTTCTGAAATACTTGTGGAATAACCTCCTGAAAATAATACATCTTTTCTGATTTATTTAATTATGTTAAAAGTCTTTTTCCACATCTGAGGTCATTTAGACCCCGTCCCTTTCTTCATTTAATTATTCAACCCCTGGTTCTGTCTAAGCCTCTCAGAATATCAGCCTGAACAGAAAAGATTACAACTTTCTTAATTTAAAAGTAAATTCATTTAAAATAATTATTAATTATTTATATTAGCGAAATTCAATATTAAATGCCTTGAGGATAGAAATGTTCTAATTGAAAGGAATTTGATCTTCTCAGAAGAATGTTGATATATGGATTTTTTTTTTTTTAAAGAACAAATCTAATTAAACAATATGAGAATTATATATCATAAATTTGTTTGATCTGAAATTTAATTTAAATAACTTTTAATGAAAGTTAAACTTGCTTTCTTGAAAAACAAAAAAACAACCAAATAAGTTCGAAACAAAATTAAAATCTCATTTTATCCTTCATTATTTTACTTATTTGGTAATTCTTGAGAGAATCTTTAAATCATTTTGATTTAAATAATACTGTCGCAAAAATGGATCAAGCAATCCTCAGAGTATCCAATCATTGACATTTCATTTCTTTATTTTCCATGATTCCGGAGAATATTGGAATTGTCATATACAGTAATGTACAAAAAAATCAAACAAAGGAAGTATCATAATAATATAATTAAGGTATTGGCCGGTAAAGAGGATTATTTCTAAGTCTCTGTTCTAAATCCCGGTACCCTCAAATCAAATCTATTGAACCTCGCATGTTCATTTCCAATTGCCACAAGTTCAGAATGCCTCCGTAATATAAAGTAATGTTTCCATGATATGGTCACAAAGCAGGGGCAACATATCAAGGGAGACGAAGAGGTCCCTACATTGTGCATTCCACGATGTGCCCTCACAACTGTTTCTGCGCCCTAAAGACCCTGATGGCATGAACCTTAATTCCGAAATGAATCTTCAAAGTACTGCACTTCTAAGTTAACATGTGTGTGAAGCATCCTGATGATGAGTAGATTTAAAAAAATGAAGTCTAAAGAGTTTTATATAAATTTCATTATTTATTTCAGGAGTCCACCGAAATTTAACTAAATGAATTATAACGATAAGATTGGGACCTCTGCTGTACTGAACATACGGATTGTGCTACCCGACTTATAATAGTATTTTATTTCATCATTGCATCATCATAAAGGATTGGCATAAAATTTGCAAGATGGATAGATAGGTCACCGTAAAGAGAAATGCAAATGATTACAAACTAAAAAGAAGATTTCCCATGGTAATTTCACTTTAATCTTTCTTGTTAAAAATTCCATAAAAAGAAATAAATATTTAATTTTTAATAAAATATATAGTTAAAATAAACAGTTAATGTATGTATGTTTTTGTCCTATTTACAGTCTCATAATAACAAAATAATAGATACTGTGTATATGACATTAAATTTTATTGAATTTAAATAGTTTCTACTCACAATAATTGTTTGTAGAAAAATTAATTCATCATAAAACAATTTATTTATTTTTTAAATGTGATAGGATCGAGATTTTGGATAACTATTCTGTTTTTATTAATATATCCCTATTTTTAATAATCCAGGTTGAGCTGAATGAAGATTCCACAGGAGAAAGGAATTTTGTTTGTAAAACGTCAAGCACCGGGCAGACAAAGTGGAGGAGAATTCTTGCTAGAGCATCATAATAATCACCGTCTTCTATCCACTTCAACTTCACTACATAAACTTGACAAAATTCTTTGGCTTTCTTATCATTCATGAATAATTTCCAAAGGTCATACATATTATATTACTTTTTTTTTATTATTATTTGAATGTAACAATATTTGTAGCCTCGTTAAATTCTAAAAATCACTTTTATATTGGGTGGAGACTATTATTTTATAGGAATTTATGGGAATTGGGGGATTTTTAAAAATTAGTTCTTTATTCATATTTTTAAATTTGCCCATCATTAGTAGGTTGGACAGGTAAAGTTAATGTAATCGTTAAAAAAAATCGAAATTGAACTGAACCTGCCAAAATGCGTTTTGAGGTCCCCTGAATCCATTTAAGTAGTTTTTGGAATGATGTCTGTGTTTCTGTGTGTGTGTATGTCTGTGGTAATTTTTTTCGTCAACGAAATCTCAAAAACTATTCATTCAATTGTTTTGAAATTTTGCACACATAAACTAGAGGTAAAGGCCAAGAACTGAAAAGCTTTTGGTAAACATCGGACCATTAGAGGGCGCTCTAGAGGGGTTGGCCAATATTTTTTTCTCACATAATCTATAATTTTTTTTTATATATTCAGAAACTAGACTGTCTCCTGAGTAAAATGATATATAATATGAGTTTTTTTTTTATAAATTTGTTAAAAAATTATTTAAATTTGCAAATTTAGCATAGCAACAGAGCAAAATCAAAACAAATAATCAAACGAGTTGCGTTAATTCTTTGAATTCTTTGAATTGGGTGGGCAAAGTTGTGCGCTTGTTAGTCCGGCCCTTTATTTATTTTTATTTTTATAAACACCGAAAAAAATACCTAGTTCAGAGACGAGAGAGGGCCCCTTAGCCAGAGATTTTTTCTTAAATGGGGATATAGACACCCTTGATATTTTCCTTCTCATTTTGTATATTTTATATATATAAATGTAAGTTGGGTAGATACACAAATAATAGCTGAGTATTGAACAGCAGAAGATATCATACTTTCGTTATTTATTCTCGCATATTAGTGACCTTATACATAAATAAAATATAATAAATTTTTGCCAATCCCCTCCTCATTTTATATGTCACTTTTCTTGTATTATTTTCATCAGATGTTTCTAATAAAATATTTATTATCCCCATCAATAATTGTAAATCTCCAACCATATGTATTTTAAACTTCAAAATTTTTATTTAACTTTTTAACCTGTTTAAAGGTTGACCATAAAAACTCGTGTCTAAAAATATGCGTAGGTCGTCAATCTTGGAGCGAGAGAGAGAAAAAAGAGAGACGTTAAGTGGAAGGCGGGGGTGTAAGAGATTGTCAGAAGGCAATGTCAGCTGATAAGCTCAAAGGGATAAAGGACAAGATCAGGGAAGCTGCAGCCCAACCAGCCAAGATGGTCCTTCAAAAGTCCTTGTCTCCTTAGCCAACTAACTCATTTTTTTTTTTTTTTTTGTTCGATTATAAACAAAAAAAAAAAATGTTTATTCAATTTTCAAATAAAAGTACAGTTTCTTTTTTTATATTTGATCCGTCTTTCATATCTTAGCATATAATTTTCTTTTTAAAAAGACATAAAACCATGGTTCAAATTTCATAGCCTATATTCATTTTTTTAATATTATACTAGTAAAAGATACGATGGCTTGTTTTTATTATTAAAATTAAAGCCCAAGAGAGTGTTATATGACACATTTCGACCACCCACCAGTCAAATAATCAAATCCAAATGAAAAATAAATGAGATTTTCAATCTAATCATATTTCAAATTATTTCCTTGTTAAATTATTAAAATAAAAAAAAAAATAAGCACTGATATTTTGATGTTCTTTTTGCAAATCATGTCCCTGTGTCATTATGCAGAACACCTCTCTTTTTTATTTTATAAATTTTTATTTTTATTTTCAGATGGTTAATCGTCACCAGCATTTCATTCCTCAACTTCATTTGAATAGGAAATGATTCAAAAGGCCTAAACAACTTACATATCCAATAAATTAAATTTTTTGTGAAGCATGTTTGTTTTTTGGAAATTATAAAAAAAAGAAAAAATCACAATTAGAAATTCAAGTGTGAAAAAGTGAGTGCGGTTTTTAATTTTTTTAATTAGAATATCAAAGTACAGTAGAGTCTTGCTAATCCGGCCTAAACGGGACAACCCTACGCCGGATTATCCGGATTACCCGAAACATTTAATATAATGCAAAATTTTATATTTATCTCTTTGAAAAAATCTGTAATGACACTTTGTTTTCTTAAATTGCCCCTTTTTTTGCTGCAATATCGTGAAAAAGTGGCTTTTCAACACTCCGGATTAGCCGGTATCCCGGAGTATCGAAGTCCAGATTAGCAAGACTCAACTATAATGAATTACCCGAAGTATCAATGAGTATCAAAAATTGCAAGCACTGGCGTCATTTCAACCTTTTCTTGGCCTGAGCTCCCTTGGGGGGCCAAACTTTTTGTTTCTTAAAATTTTCTTATAAACCATCCTCAGATCTTTTGGGCTGTCAGAATAAGCCCTTAAGCTCTGTGGTTGGAAGACCAACATCAAATCATATCACCATGGGCGTAACTAGAGGGGTCCCGGGTCGCCCGGTCCCCCCCCCCCCCCAGAACTTATTTTCTTCCCCCCCAGGGGTGTTTTAGGTGGGGGGGGGGGGGGGGGGGGGGGGGGGGCCCCCCCCCCCCCCCTTAAATACGCCCCTGATTTTCTTGCTTTCATCTTGCATCCCAACTAGTTGAAAAAAATAAATACAGAGAAAAAAAAAATCTTTGAAAATAATATATGTCTTTTGAACTTGAATATAATAGCAATATATTGATACTAAAAAAAAAATATTCAACAACTAGTTGAGGCTCCGGAGGGATTCGAACCCTCGATCTCCTGTTTACTAGACAGGCGCTTTAACCAACTAAGCCACGGCGCCGTTGCTCACATCAATTTCAGTTCATTCTCTCTGAATTTTCTTTTTAACTTATATTTTTATCTTTTCCCCTCTCAGTGAATAATATAACAAAATTATCTTGACGATGATTCTCCTTCATTAACCTTGTTCACTTGATATTGCTTGAGTCATTGTGCTATAAAATATGATCCTTCGATAATATTCAAATGTCAAACTCGCGGGCATAGAATTAAATAAAAATAAAATAAATATATAAATACATTTATTACGACCCGCTTAGAGGCACCAGTCCTCGGGGGCTAGGTCCAACAAACACAATACAAATTTTAATACAATAACAACAAATACAACAAAACAAAAGGATAAAAAAAGAAATGTGATGCCCATTAACAAACAACATGTTCATGTTCAAATTGTATCTAAGAAATTTTTTACAATTATTATTTGTTTCATAAATCAAAAAAAAAAATGTCGACAAATCTTAGCCTAAACTTATGCTTCAATTTCTTTTTATAGGAATCTACTCTTCTTGGTCTTCCTCTTGAACAGATCATCCAGGCATCCGTAAGAAAAAGATGAGAACATTGCAGACATGAATCTAGATTAGGAATCAGAAAGAAATTTTAGGTAAAAAAAATACAATCATTTACTGAACAATTAAATTTTGACTTCCATAACAAAACGTTTTGTCTAAAGGGCTCCATACACGCCGTACTCTGGTACGCGAGCCGGATCCGGCAATTTTTCACTACACATGCGAACGAGCCTGGATCTGTTCAGGCTCGGCACGTGAGAGCCCACACACGGGCGGATTTGGCTCGTTTGAAGGCGAGCCGAGTCTGGCTCGCGTATTAAAGTACGGCGTGTATGGGGCACTTGAGAGCAAAACGTTTTGCTCAATGCCAACGCACCGATTAGGCAAAATGTTTTGCCATTGAGCCTTTTGTTCAATCGGTGTGCGTTGGCTCAATGACAAACATTTTTCTCAATGCCAACCCACACCGAATGAAAAAAAACCCCAACAACAAAAAATTTTTTTTAAAAGATTTTAAATTATGCTCAATTGTGTTTTGCCTCCTCGGTGTGCTTTCTTCCATAGAAAAGCATTGAAAAAAAACAGTTTTAGGCACGATTAGTCAACACCGTTTTGTCCATGAGCGTTTTTGCTCAATTGGTGTGCATTCAGCCTAACAAACTGGCTTTTACTGTAACATTCTGAGGCCTATATATTTCGAACGGCATAACGAGGCGATCCCTAATACAATATCATCAATTTTATCAATTTCTTCTTGCTTTAAATTGATCACAGACAGACCATGTTGCGAAAATCACTTTTTTGGACTCTGGGGACTTAAAAACCTATATATCCATCAAAATCTCGACATTGAATTTTTGACATGAATCCAATAGATGTTGAGAAAATCCTGTTTCTCATTAATGGTTCCAATACTTTCTCTCTCTATATATATACATATAAAGTTCCCTGGAAATTGACTGCCTTCTGAAGTTCACACGAGGCAACTTGTGTAATTAACTTCTCTCCCCGCCAAGAGTCAGATCGACAAAACGTTCTATATCAATACCCCCGTTGCATTTGCCTGGTCAGCTAGTAGAATCAACTAGTTGCCTCAAATCCTTCCCGTGTTAAACCAGCCTAAAAGATGTTGCATATGAATTTTTCGCAATCTTTGGCGTTCTTTGTACAATTAATAATTTGATGTAGAGCGAAGATTTGCAAAACTTGATGAGTATGTTATTATTCATTAAATTTGAGTCAATTTCAAGAATATTAATTATTCTGAGCAACTGACTTCGAATGAACACTCAAACAGCGACTCGGCTTAAATATTTATAATTAAAATCTTGTCAGCTAGTATTTATTCACCGAAAATTCTCTTTAAATTAAATTTACAATCTCTTTGAAAAATTTCCTATTGAAAAAATAATTGACTTTTATTCTAAATAAGTTTTAATTATACTATAATTTAACAAAATACATTTTGAAACTAAAAAAAAAAAAAAACGAATAGTCAAAGGATGTTAAAGCAAAGTGGTTTTAGAATTATCTCTAACAATTTTTTGTCTCCCTCTTTCTTTTTTAATCCTTTGAATCTAGATATGTTTGTACTAGACTTAAAACCAAGATATTAAAATGTATTTTATGTCTTTTTTTTCCAAATGTTAAATTATGAAAATCCGTCGATGTGTTGATAACTTAAAAAAGAAAAAAAGATTACAAAAGGGCGAAGATATTTTTTTTTTATCATTCTTCGAATGAAAATTCATATTGAGAAAGGAAAGAAATGAAAATATCGACGTGGTTGGTCCCATTAAATCAAGAAACGAAAGGGCAGATGGGAAAAAAATAACACTCTCCCTAAAAGGGTGTAGCTTACCTAATATTTGGTTACTCGAAAAACATTTTGTTTTTTTAAATCGTATAATAAAAGAGTCGGTAGGATATTTTTTTAATCATAATAATATTCTACTACAAGAACTTTAATATAAAAGTCATAAAAAATTAATAACTAACATACAAGACAGCTAGCCGTAAATTAGATATATATATATAAAGAGCAGAAGCAGTAGGCATTAAGACTTTATTTATTCCATCAAAGATCAAAATACTCAATTTCTTTATAATTTATTCTCTTTTTTAGTTTAAAGTTTTACAATCGGTCATAATGTTAAGTTAAACATCGTTGGCTACCGACAGCCTTTGAACACTAATTACTTTCTTTTTATATTTTGCCGTAGTTCAGGTAAACATAGGCCCACGGCTAATTGAACCAAATATAAAGATATGAATTCCATTTATTCGTCAATATTATATTAATTATATATGAAAGTATTGCATACATGTTAAAAATTCGATGTCGAAATTTTTTTGGAAATACACGTTCTGAGACCCTGCCTAGTCCAAAAAAAATCCCGTAAAATGGTCTATCTGTATTCAAATTAGAGCAAGAAAGAAATGAGCTACGAGGTTGAAATTTTATATTTAAGTGCAGTAGGGGACAATATTAAGTGCGCCTTCTACTTGTGATTATTTCTTTGTTTTAAAAAAATATTATATATTTTTTAATGGAAACTTTCATGGTTCAAATCTAGAAAATTTCCAATAAAGATTTTCATTTTCTTTTATAAAAACAATGGAAAGTAGAAAACGCATGGGTAGGACTTGATATTGTCCCTCACTGTATCCTCCTGAGGCGTGAAATAAACTTTTAAATAAAACAGACCAAAATGTACTAGTAAAACGCTGAACACTAAAAAGTTCTATTCAATAAATTGTAAAAAAGATAAACAAAGAAGAGTATTATTCAGTGGCATGCGGTGGGTAAAATCTTTGGGGAAGCACAGTATATATATATATTCATTTCTTGAGTTGAATGGCTGTAGATATTCAAATTGGAACCAGGAACGGGAGCCTTCCCGGGAAACAGCAGCCAGGTTAAATAAAAAACTTTATATTTCTTAGCCGACGTTTCGGGTGCAAGTCGCACCCATCCTCAGGGCAAGCAAAATTGTCAAAATTTAGTACAGGTTAATCGGTACTTAAAATTAATTTCATATTTATACATGTATTCGTGCGTTCGTAGCATTCTATGGTATGTACAATAACAAAAAACTTATCACAAAACGTTTTTACTGGCACGACATTTAAATAGCAAATGAAGTTTTTTATTTAACCTGGCTGCTGTTTCCCGGGAAGGCTCCCGTTCCTGTTTCCAATTTATATATATACATTTTTGAGACCCAGCCAATATATCCTGCTCAAAGTAAAAATAAAATATAAATATGAATTAGAAACGAAACCAGCATATACAATTATAATATACTTTATTTTTTTTTTTTTTGCGTTCCACCCAAAGTTTAGCATTGTTTATTTGGCCCAAGTTAGCTTTAGAGTTTGACCCCCTGTACTAGACTATCCACAGTGGGATGTACAATTTTGGAACCCAAGGATATTCATGCGATCCTCCCCCAATAGGCTTCTAGATTTCTTTGCGAGATTGAGCTGACTGAGGCATAAGGATCCTGCGGAATGGCACAAGGGGCCCACATTGGTTTCCTAAGCGAGGAGACCCCGCCGATTTTTTGTAATCAATATTTATTTACCCAAATAGTTGAAAAACTGCAGAGTCGAACAACACATTGTACTTAAAATTCCCATCATTACGTCTTGCGGATCAAACTCACCGTCCTTTCATGAAAAAAATTTGATGCAATTAGGACAAAGAACATTAATTGAAAATACATTCAATCCTTAGCTAATCCAGAGAGGAAGCAGCCAGAACACCCTGGGTTTAAAAAACATGAATATTATAATTTTAATCATACAAAAGTTCTTTATTAATGCTAATTAAATATTAGAACATTCTACACCACTGTCTCTCCGCCTTCCCTACACTACATATTCCTTTTTTCTCCCTTTAACAAAATCCTGAAACCTCCACTGTGTTTCGTAAAACCTTCTTTCGAAGTAGATAATCTAAAAATGTTTCTTAAAGAAATAGATCTAAACCACTATTTATTTCTTTTACATATGAGTGAGATTACTTGGATATTTTCGAAAATGAAGTGTGTAAAATCGAAATACACATCATTATTAACAGATGACCATATACAATGAGGCTAAATATTAAAGCACCCCCCCCTATTTTTCTCATTATTTTTTATTTATTAATTTTAAATACACATCTTCATTAACAGATGACCAATACAAAAATTACATCCCCATGCGTTTTCTCATGTGACTATTTCATTGTATTAATTTTTTATAAACGAGTCTTTTATGGTTTAAACGTACAAGAGAATTCGAATAAAGATTTCTATCTTTTATAAAAACAATGAAATAATCACATGAGAAAACGCATGGAGATAGAAAATAATTAGACTCTAGTTATGAGAGAATATTATCTCAGAAAAAAAATATACATCCATAAAGCTGAACGCCCACCGAAAGAGCAAAAACGTTTTCGAACAAAACGTTTTTGCCTAAAACTGTTTTTTTTTTTCAATGGGTCAACGCACACCGAAGAGACAAAACACAATCGGACATGATTCGACATCATCGAACAAAATGTTTTGTCGGAAAACGTTTTTGCTCGATCGGTGTGCATTGGCATCGAGCATCGTTTTGTTCATGGACAAAACATTTTGATCGAAAACATTTTTGCTGGATCGGTGTGGGTTGGCATCGAGCAAAACATTACTGGAAGCAAAATAATTTTTTTTTTTATAATTTTTAAAAACACTCACACTTCTTTCACATTCACACACACATTTATTTACATATTCGGGGCCCAGGCATTCTTATTTATTTATTTGGTATCCAAATGGCTCTGGAAGCAAAATGCTCGATGGCAAAACATTTTGCTCGTTCGGTGTGCAAAACGTTTTGCTCGTGAACAAAACATTTTGATCGAAAACGTTTTTGCTCGAATAAGTGTGCGTTCAGCCTCATCCATAACAGTAGTAGTTCTGCTCTGGAATAGATACTGTTTAAGAATTAAATACAATTTTTTTCAATCTAATTCTTGTTAATTTATTGTATTTATATGAATTATGTTATCTTTAATAACGATAACAAAACACATGCTTTTATAAATTATAGATAGAACGAAATTTTTATTAGATTCTATCCCTTGGAAATAATTTATATATATTCGTATAAGCTTATATATATATAAAACAAAGATAAAAAATATTATATAGATATAAAAAATTTAAATAAACCTGGCTCGGGTTTTTTATTTTTTCCCTCGAAGGAATTAAGGTCTTTGAAAATATCTTTTAAACAATCACAATCAATAATTTATTGTTTCAACGACATCGAAGTAGGATTTATTTAATCCTTGGATCAACTTCTCTTACAATCGAGCAGTGTAGGTCCGATCTAAAATATATATATATATATATATCTATGAATTGTGAGAAAAATGATTTATACTTGTAATAGTATAGGGTGTGCTTCAAGTGTTAAATTTCTAATGATTTCACTCTTCTTTTTTTAACTGAAATTCCATGGAAAATAATCTTGGAATGCACTTTTGCTGTCAATTACGTTTCTGATTTATTAAGGTTTGCTTATTTTTACTTAACTAAATTTTTTGCAGTAGCTATATTATTAAATTTAAAAAAAATTAACGATGAACATTAAATATATTATTGCTTATATATCACTTGTTGAATTAAATAACCTTTGCACTTAGACATTCTTCTGTCATCAGAATGATGATATATTTATTATATGTGTATCCAGTAGTGGGTGAAATGAAACTTTGCATTAAAAAATAGATAATAAAGTCCATGTTTTTAATACAAATTGATTAAACAAAATGAACATCTATTTTATTTCATAGAAAAAGTAAATCTTTTTATTTCACAGGGATACAAACAGTCTGCTGAATCCGTGTCTCCAAGACTTCACTCACTTCGCTTTTACTGGAAATTCATGATTAGACCACCTACAAGAAGATTCTTTCCTAGGGAGGTACGCAAAAGGGGAAGTACACAGGACAAAGATTTGGATTCAAAACTTAATTCCGTAGCTTTGCTCATCAGAAGTAATTGCGCCTATCTCAAGGTATATTTAAAGCATTTAAACTCCCCTGCATTTTATTATATGATTATTTCATTGTTTATTCCAATAAAGATTTCATTTTCTTTTATAAAAACAATTCAATATTCACATAGGAAAACGCCATGCCGATACTTCAATATTGACTGTAAAAGTTTAAATTCTCTAAGCCAGCGGTTCCCAACCCGTGGGCCGCGGGATGATTGAAACTGGGCCGCTGGATGTCTAACGAATGATAAAAATTATATACAGTATATTAATAAGAGGGTAAAAATGAGAGATGCAGCTAAGGTTATTTCTTTATTCGATTAATTCACACAGCTGACGTTTCGGTTCCGTGTTTGAACCATCCTCAGAGCTGGCGAAAAGTCATTATGAAAGGGTCTTAGTGGATTTTATACATTGTTGAAAAATTCTTATATAATATATATATATATACAGTATGAGATGACCAGGTACATAAATGAATTATTAATTATCATTCATTCATGTACCTGGTCATCTCATACTATGTATATATTTATTATATAAACATTTTTCAACAATGTATAAAATCCACTATGAAACTTTCATAATGACTTTTCGCCAGCTCTGAGGATGGTTCAAACACGGAACCGAAACGTCAGCTGTGTGAATTAATCGAATAAAGAAAATCTTTGCATCTCTCGTTTTTACCCTCTTATTAATATAACATCTCAGCTATAAATTGTTTATATATACAATATATATAAGGCTATATCCTAATACTGGGCCTAAGCCTTTACGGAAAAAGTGGGCCGCACATCAAAAAAGGTTGGAAACCACTGGTTTAGAGAATAGCATTTTTTAACGCCTATGTTATTACATTACTATTTAACACCCATTTATTGATGTTAAATTTTAACGACTGTTTTTAGAGAATAGACCTCTATTGGTGTTTATATTGTTTACAAAGTTTAAAATTGAACAAAACAATATATTTGTGGGCTAGCACTATCCCCTGCATGTATGCTTTCGTTTGTACAAAACTTAAAGACAATGATAGAATGTTAGATCAACAAAACCACGAAGCAGCGTAAATTGATATAAAAAGAGACTTTTGAATCACACTGTATATATATATGAATTCATCGCCTCTCACCTTTTCACCTTTCACATAAAAAAAAAAGCTGAGTTGAAGCAAAGAACGAATGTCATCCTCTTCTATTCCAAGTTTTATTTTTCTTTCAAATTATGAATAAATTTCAAGAGAAGAGACATAATCCCTAATTGTCGTCAGGGTGGCCACTCACTTTATTCCCACCTTAGACTGCTTTAAATCATACAAAAATATATCCAAATAAGTAAATGTCACTGACTTTACATGTCGTTATTTTTTTTATATTAAGATTTGTCGTCCAATGAATAACAAAAAAAAAAAAAAACATTTATGTTTGACCAGAATAAAATATAAATAATAACATTAAAATTCCCCTAAATGGAGATTTTTTTTATTTAAGGCGGTAGCAAATGCGCTGCTTGCTTGCTCTTTTACTGACTTATATACCTACAAATAATAAATCATTGAATGATAAGAATCTTAGATAGTAAAAATCATTTGATTTTATTGAAGTATATAAGGAATAGACTAAATCATAGTGAGATTGTAATCTTTCTCTGACAAGACATGATAAAACTATTTTTAAATATTTTAATTTGTTTCTAGGATTGCTATTATTAATTTTTTTCTAATCTATGAATTTATGAGAATATAATATGAGCGTGATGAAGAAATGAAAAATATATATTGCAATAAATGAACAGAATTATGAATTTGAAATTTTGTTTCACCGTTTTCTACCACGGTCTCCAAAAATTAACTTTTGTGATAAAATGAAAAATCTATATATAATCTTCTAAATCAGCGGTTTTCAATCTTTTTTGGAGTGCGGCCCACTTTTTCTGTAAAAAAAACGCTGACGTCCAATGTATATATATAGCCTTTATATACTGTATATAATTTTTATCATTCCTTAGACATCCGCGGTTCAGTTCCAATCATTCCACTGCCCACGGGTTGGGAACCGCTGTTCTAAATCAATTTCATTCTCTTCATAGTAATCCCCCTCCAATAAAATGCACTTAGGGGTCGTCCACATTAAATGTATTTGGAATTCATTTAATGCGAGAGGCGTCGATGAGAGCCATCAAATATATACAGTCTAAAATAATACATTACACACTCATGAAGTGTAATTTTATATTGTTAAAAAAAAATACACCCATCACACTGACTACCAATTGTCCTAAGTAAGGACGCGACTTATGTCCGAAACTTGAGCAATTGAAATAACAAAATTGGATAAAAAATGATTCAATTTTTGCTGATTTCATTCCTGGCTGTATTCAATTTCTAATTTAATTTTTTTTTTTTGTAAATTGTAATTTAAAAGTGGGCAAATATTACATATAAAAGCCAAATTATAAACTAACAAGTGGTAAACCCTTCCTTCAGCGGGCTTTACCACTTGTCGAGGCTGCGCCCCCTGGACACCTTTCTAGCCTTCGCCGAGCAAATGCATTATTACAAAAAACTAAATTTGTGTTTATACTTTTTTTACCCTCGTGAAACTCACATAAATTCAACCATTGTTTAAAATGTTTCTCTTGAAACCCACACCGCAATCCTTAAATTTAAATGCATTATTATTTTGAAGAAGGTATATAGCTGAGTGTTGATAATCAAATAGTAAGAATAAAATGAGCAAGCAGCTAGTTATATTTCAATATATTAATAAACCAGGGCCGACGTTTCGGTCACATATGGGACCATCCTCAGGGCCAGGTTAATGTCTGAAAATACATATAATCCTCGCCAAGTTATATTGGGCATACACAATTGCATGTAGCTTAATCATGACAATGCCTCAAATTATGTTGTTATCATACTATGGACAGAGAGTGAATTGTGTATGCCCAATATAACTTGGCGAGGATTATATGTATTTTCAGACATTAACCTGGCCCTGAGGATAGTCCCATATGTGACCGAAACGTCTGCCCTGGTTTATTAATAAATTGAAATATAACTAGCTGCTTGCTCATTTTATCCTTACTATTTCATTATTATTTTATTTAATTATTATTATATAGAGATTACTTCTGTTTTTTCAAAAAAGATATAATAGTTTAAACTCATTCATTAATATAATTATTATTTAATAATAATAATACTAATTTTAAACCTAATGAATAATAAATTTTTTAATTACAAAGATAAATAAATTTTAATAATTTTAAATTTATTAATAAATTTTTTCATTTGTTGTGTTTACAGTATTTTACCAGGCCACCCACCTGTCGCAAAGGATGGAAAAATTGTTAAAATTGAAAAAATAAAATTCAGAAGAATAAAACAAAACTCAGACGTAAAAAAGTTATCAAATATTCTCTGTAAGTTTTTTCTTCTCTACTTATGATACTGTACTTGAAAGAGAATCGTTTTCATTGTAATTATGTCTGGCCATTAATAGCTACATGCAAACTTTCAATTAGGTAACAAATTTATTGTAATAAATTACCAACTAGTTGCGCAAACCTCGTCACCGCCCACTAATCCCTAAGAATCCTATAATTAAAACAATTATAAACGCTACAACTCCTTGATCAAGTAAAAACGTTTATTCCTTTTTTTTTTAACTTTTTTTTCCCTTAACCAAATTTTTTTTACCGGACTGTTCCAATTTTCTTTTATTTGAATTTTTTGTTCTCTCTGATTCGACCCAAGTTGACCTTGCCACCCTACCTTTTATCTTTTCTCCCCATTTATTCGTTCTTTTTCCCTTTGTGCTTCATACAGGTTGATAGCAGAAAAGAAGTTTGAGATATTAATGCCAAAATTAGACTTTTTAATACTAAAATAGAGGGGATGGAATTTGGTTTTTAGTAACCGGATTTTTCTCTGATTGTCACTTGTTTTGACTCAAAATCGAGCAGGATGAAGTAAATAGAATTTTTTTTTGTAAGATTGTTTTTTTTTTTTTATATCCTGTTCGAAATCCCATTTCCATCCTATTTCATATATTTACAGGATTTTTATAATGATCTTTATTAATTTAAATTCATATTTTCAAACTATTCATCTTTTATATATGTATTATCTAGGTCAGTGGTGCAACCAAGGAGGGGGGGGGTTTAGGGTTCTAACCCCCTCCCCCTGGAGAGAAAAAAAAATTCAAAATGCTATATATTATATTATTATTACAAATAGAAGAGAAAAAATAGCAGCCGGTCTTTTTATTAAAAAAAAAAATCCTTAAAAATAGTATTTAATTATATAAATCCCTCTCGCGGCTTATATACGCTATGAATATAATATCTTAAATATTTTATATGTAATTTCTTATTTATTAAAAAGTATTCTGTATAAAAAATAAAAATAAGTTTGTAGGATCTATCGCTCCATTACTGTTTGCCATTGTTTTAGAGGGTTTAAAAGTGAAGAAAGCCCTCAGGCAACTCTACGTGGAGAGGGAGTTCCTGTGGCATCCCGTCCTGTGGAATGGAGATAAAGAAAATTCTCTCTCAGTGATGCATTCTTCGAAAGGAGCAGGCTACACGCCGGTGCTGAAGGAGTCCCTCCTCAAACTAGGACATTCTCCCTAGCATAGAAGAGGATGGATAAAAGTAGTCGGGTGGAACCAGAAATAAGGATTAGTTCACTAGCTAGAGAGGAGTTAGAGATAGGAAATAATGTAACTTCACGGGCCGGTAGATGGCTACGACCAGAGGCAAGGTGGGTTTGAGGTGTGTGTCTTCGAGTACGTAAGCACCTCGGTCAAGTAAACGGAGATCCTGATTGGAATTTCAAATAATAAAGTAATTCTAAAATATCGGCGATAACTAAATATATGTAGATACGAAAAATCTGGTGTGACAAGCACAGAGCACAACTTTTAAGAGAAAGTTGTATGCTGTGTGACCAGTCACACCAGATTAATTTAGTAATGAGAATATTATATTAAATGGTTTTCAAAAATAATAAATATTTCCCTCGTTTCCTATTCAATTAAAAAATAAAATAGAATATAAATCCATGGTTGTAAAATGCAAATCCACTAGGATATTTATGACCATTTCACATGAAAATAGACAAGATTTTTATTTATTTAATAAACCTAAAGTTGAATGAATATTTAAATAATTTTATTATAAAAAAAATTCAGATCAGATGAACAACATTAGGAAAAAAAAGGGAATTCTTCAGTGGTGAGGTGAATATTCAACCCCTCAGCCGATTTACACTCCCCAACTCAGGTGACTGAAGCTTCTGCCTGATAGGTTCTTTTGATAAAAAAAGGAGTAGGTAATGCGCCATGCGTGCTCCCCTTCCCCCTTCAGGGTACTCGTTTGCACGCTCTGTTAAAGCATTTAGATAAGCCACCCTCTCTGTATATTCACTGACGGTTCAGCTTATATTTGAATATTTTTCCTTAAAAGTCTATTGAAAGCCTCTTTCTTTAAAAAAAAAAATGAATATTTTTATATATCTCTTAAGAATATTTTAAATTCATACAACATTCTTTTTAGATAGAAAATTAAAATTTAAAATATCAAGAACTTATTTAAAATTCATATGATCTTATTAATAATACTCAATATGAATCTTTTATTTAAAAAATTATCATAATACATTTTTTTTTAGATCGCCTTTGTATCGGAGTTCATAAAAAAATAATTAATGATTGCCCGAAGGAATATGAGAAAAAAAAGAGACGTTCTGATGTTGTCGTTAAAATAAAAACGTAAGAAACATACTATTACTTGAAAAAGTTTTTTTATTACACTAAAATTAACAACCAATCTGGGGTATCATTCTCTTTTCTTTTAAGAATACAAATTTTTGTTCATTCAAATCTTTACTTTCTCTTACCTAAATGTTAAAATATTTTGTATATATAGAGTATTTTATATTTAAGTTAGGCACCCCCCCCCCTGAGGCGTGAAAAGAAGCTTTTGAAGAAAATCGGCCAAAGAGTACTATTAGTACTTTACATATGTACTTTTTCAGTTTTTTCTATTTTCTCAAAATTTGCTCAAACTATTTTGATTAAAATTCAAAAATCAATTATTTTTTTAGATGCTCTTTAAAATGTATATTCTCATTTTGCCCTCAAAATTGTTTTAAGTACAGTTTACTCTTGTACTTCATAGAAAATACAGGAGAAATGATTGCCATGGTAACAAAATATATGTTTTCCCATGTTTATAAATTTTACATCTTGAATTCTAATCAGGAATGAAAGTTGAAAGAAAACGCAGCCAAAATTTTTTCTTTAAAAATATATATCAACAGCTGACGTTTCGGCTTTGGTTTTCTTCCAACTTTCATTCCTGATACAAATTCCACCAGCCTTAAAATACCCTTATACTATTGAATATATCTAATATATCGGCGGAAACTAAACAAACATTTGTCGACACAAAAAATCTGGCGTGACAAGAACAGAACACAATCTCTTTCCAAAGGTAAGAGAAAGTTGTGTGCTGCTGTGCGACCAATCACACCAGATTTTTTAGTCTTAATATTTCAATCGCCCGTTTAGAAATCAAGTCTGCCTCTGTTCCGCTCATAGTTGGGTACTCTTAAATACTCGTATGAAGCAAAGATGTGGAAAGGGACGGTTGAGTTCTGGATTTAGGAGGGTAAGGGGCGTTTGTGACCCCATTTTTTCCCCAGAAGGAGGAGCGGAACAAAGACATACTTGATTTCTAAAACGGCGATTGAAATATTAGCTACGGCCCTGGGGAGGGTCCAGGAGATGGTCTCTACAGCCACCTTGTAAGCAAATGAACCATGAAAACAAATGTCACTACTATTTAATTTTCATACATTCCATTTATTTCCATTTATTTCAAGTACTGTGAATGAGTAGAAAGCATCATGTTGCTTGAAACATATGAAAAATAAACAGTAGACAAAAATCCTGACAGTTTTATACTCCAACTTCATTATTTTTATACAATCACACTAATCTATTAATAATATTTTATTTATTTGACTGTTCTAATCTACACAATTTTTACCAACATTATATATCGTCCCTACCATGTCCAACTATCAAATGTTAAAATCGCAACTTTTCAGAAGACCAAAAAAATATTTAATGTTTAATGGAAAATCAGCGCGTTGACACAAGGGCAAGTTTACTTTATTAAATAGATGGATAATCGAATCGCTTACTGCAGAAAGGCAACATGTTCATATTTTAAAATTTTCCAGGAGAGGCAAAAAACTGTTTAAAAACATAATTAGAGGAAAAAAACAGAAAACTGAAGGCGTCGCCAGAGCCATTCTATTTGGCGGACAAGTGCCTCTTATGCGCTAAACGATATGTTGACCTAGTTAAAACAATTTTCATAAAAAAACTGAAATGCATATTTGTTGGACTAGTTGCCTTTCTGCAGTAAGCGATTCAATTATGGCCAGGGAAAGACTTTGTATGAGGTTCCAATCACCGGAGACGTTTCGGTTCTTTTCATTCAAGAGCCATCTCCAGTCCCTCCTTGAATTAAAAGAACCAAAACGTCTCCGGTGATTGGAACCGCATACAGAGTCTTTTTATTGACTTATTGGCTGCTCCCGGCCACACTTATCTATACATCTCACAGCCACTACTTTGAATAGATTTACTTTAATAAAATCATTTCCCGGGATCTTAAACCAGAGTTTGCAACAAGGCGTATCGTTGTCGAGAGAAATGTATAATAATATTAAATCTGAAAAACATAATTTTCACATTCATTAGTTGACGGGACAATATTTATACATATCCTATAATTTTCCCATTTATATTACATAAAATTAATTAATTTTTTGTATCCTTTCAATGACTATAATTAGAAAACTATAATAAACATCTAAAAAAACTTGATTGTCAAACGTTGACCAACCTCCGCCTCCAATTCCAAATTATAATTGCTTGGATTTCGGGAAAGGAAATGACAGCCAACAGTTTATATTAAATTTAAAAAGATTTATAGATGAAATGATGAATGATTATCAAAATCAGAATGATTAAAATGTCCCAATTTCATTAGAAAAATATTATTATAATTAATGTGTGGGATATTTTTAATAGGAAAAAAAAAAATAGTTATCAATTTTACAATATTTGAATATGTATATTTCTGGACAGGTTTTATTAAAATATTCACTTTTAAATTTAGATATATATACTGTATATATATATATACAATAATTTTACAGTATAGTTCTTGTTATTTTTAGAAATAACTCATTAAAAGATGTCCATTCTGATTTTAATATGATTCTTTCTTTGTACAGTGAAGGTCAATATTAAGTCCCACCCATGAGTTTTCTACTTGTGATTATTTCATTGTTATTGTAAAAGAAAATGAAAATCTTTTTTGGAAATTTTCTAGGTTTGAACCATGAAAGTTTCCATTAAAAAATATATAATATTTCTTTAAAAACAATGAAATAATCACAAGTAGAAAACGCATGGGTTGGACTTAATATTGTCCTTCACTGTATATTTAAAGAAAACAAATCTTTCGATTCCGAATCCCTAAAATTCACAGATTCTATATTCGCTTAGCTCTGATAAATATTTCAAGAATGCTTCAACACCTAAAATTTAATTAATTGACTTTACTTTTACTCTTAAACAATCAGATTCTTTTTTTTTTTTTTTTATTTATTCAACCCACTTAGCCGTAGGCCATTGGGCTAAAACCAGTTACAAAATAAAATATACATATGGCCCTCGGGTCTTGGTGTAGAGGTTAGCGTGCTAACCTCGTATACCAAACGTCGCGGGTTCGGACCCCAGGCAGTCCGATGATTTTAATTAAGCCAATTGGTTACCAAATGTATATATATGTATATTAAATCAATAACGGTTATCGTAAATGTCTTACATGGCCTGAGTTGCCGAAAAGACAGTGTGAGTGTGTGTGTGTGAGCGTGAGTGTGAATGAGAAAAAAAGTGTGAATGTTTAAAAAAAAAAAAAAATATACATATAAAAATGATTATAAACAAAATAATATGAATACAATATTAACACAAAAACCAATCAGATTTTAATTTTAATTTTTTATTTAGAATATTTATTTACAGTAGAACCCCTCTTATCAACCAGTGTTCGGATTATCCCATTAGTATTATAAATTACAAATATTTATCATAGACTACATTATTTTTATTAACTAGGTAGAGATTTGTTTGAAAAGAGATGATATTTTTTTTTCAAACAACGCTCAAATAGTCTGTAAATAAGTCGGTCAATATATCGTTAAAGAGAACAAATTTGCGAGATGAGTTTGTGTTTGATTGGCCCCCTGAGTCGATCCAAAACCTCCAAGCTATCGCGGCGGGCGGCCAGGGTCTCGGTCCCGGCCAGGACCGGGGTTTTACTGTATTTAAAAATAATAATTTCGTTCGTGTTTTATTAGCACATTTTGAATCTTATTCGTTTACAGGAATCACAACCAATTACACCTAATTACTAAGCACTCCTAATTTTCTAATAATATATTTTCTTTTTTTTTCAGGTAATAAATCTCTTATTGTATTATCAAGATGATATATATATATAACAAGGACAACAATAAGCACAATTTGGAAATATTTGAAGAGATCCAACTTCGTGAATAAAATAAATTTGATTCCATTTTCTACATGTGTTCTCTAACACTGACCCAAACAAATAAGAAACTCGGTAAATAGACAAATACTACATATAACGGTTGCTGTGTGCAGTAGTTGTTCCAGTCATCTGTTTATCCAGAGAAAAGAACCCTTCTACCTCTCTTGCCATGATAAATGACCCAGTAAACATCTCTATCTAAATAAAACTGAGTTGCTTACTTGGTTAAAAAGAAAAATTTTAATTGAATATCTTGGAAATTTCCAAGAGCAGAGAGAAGACTCGCTTTACAGGTGGTTGGCTTGTCAAGGCAATTGAATTTATGCCTTTTAGAGAGTTTAACTAAATCCTAATAGCTGAAATAAAATTGTATTATCATCATGAATGACAAAATTTACAGGGCTTGAGTGCACTGTCGACTTTTTTGTTTAAATATTTTTTTTTAACCAGGGTTGTTCGTGGATAAGTCGAAAACTCTGAGCTCCCGTCATTTTAAACTTCAATAAGATAAAATTCACATAGTGAAAATATGTACAAGGATGGTTCCAAGAGAAGGCAATGGTCGCAATTACTTAGATACCCTCTGGATGCTTATTAAAACAAATATTTTGAGATGCTTAGAGTATCTGTTCATTCGAAATTGTTTTGTCGTATTATTACAAAAAGTGATAAAAGTATTTATATATATAAATACATGAAATAATACATATAGGAGCTTGAAAAGAAATTAATCCAGTTGTTTTGGAGCCCTCAGTCTACATCACTTTATTAGATAAATATTTACCACTATTGAGAAGGGTGAATAAATAAATAAATAAATCCGGAGCTGATGTTCAGGCTTTATTCGGATTAATTCCCTCCGTTCATCATTCTTCGTTCGGCCTTGCCACATCTCTTGTAGGGAAAGTAGTCACAGCATTTATGGTAATTGTTTTCTCGACACCGCATGGTCCTGAAGAAGAAGCCGTTTGGGCCCCGAAACGTTGACCTATAGCGGAGGGAATTAATCCGAATAAATTGCCTGAACATCAGCTCCGGATTTATTTATTCATCCTTCTCAATAATATCCACCAGGTTGCCCCTATCTTCATCACATTTATCATTTAATGTATATATATATATCATATAATTTTTACTTTTTCATATATATATAGTGAGAAAAAACAAAAAAAGAAAACATACGAGGGGGGTGAGAAAAGAAAACTCCCGTTGTTTTGGAGCCCCCCCCCCCCCCCACTTTATTAGATAAAAAATTTCCCCCATTGAGAAGGGGGAAGAAAAAAAAAAAAAAATCCGGAGCCGATGTTGTATTGGATTATTGTATTGTATTGGATTCATGTCAAAAATTCGATGTCGAGATTTTGATGGATATACATGTTTTGAGGTCCCTTGAGTCCAAAAAAGTGGTTTCCGCAACATGTCTGTCTACCGGTCTGTGAACAAAATATCTCAAGAACAAAAGGACTAGGGAAATTTATATTTAGATTAGGCACCCCTTTGGCACGTGGCATGAAGCTTGTGAACAAAAGAGGCTTACGTGTACTACTAATACTTTACTGATGTACTTTTTCAGTTTTGTTCGATTTTTTCAAAATTCACTCCCTTTGGCTACGCCTGCTGCCTAGGAATCTATTTTGTACGCAGCAACTAAAACTTCCACTATGTAAATTTGATAATATTGAAAATTTTGTAAACCTTGAAAATTCCGTTACTTCACTTTAAAAGAACCTCAGACCTAAAACTTAAAATTAGATTTAATTAATTATAATTAATAACCGATAATAGTTATGCTCTCTTTAATCTTATTCTATTTTATTAAATTAAAAAGAAAATTCTCTTTCGACTTTCGTATGTCAATATCATTATCATTAAGATTATTAATTATAAATAAAATTAATGAAAAAGGCGTGTGCTTTCAATTCCGAAAGTTTTTCAAGCTAATTAAGAAATTTTTTTTTCTTTCCCTCGAGAGAAAAAAGAGATAAAAGTGACATTGATATTTCATTTAAAAATTCAATATTTTTTTTTTTTTTACAGATGAAGTATCGACGGGTGAAACAATGAAGGTCTGACTAAAGAAAAAAAAGTAAACAAACGCCACTTTTTGAGATTAGCTCGAGACAAGAAATAAAAGTAGTCTCTCCCTCTCTGTCTCTTCCTAAAGTTGATGCACCCCATTCATAACCATCAAAGAGAAGATGAGAAAAGAGAGATGCCAGAGGCGAGATAGGGACAAGAATCCTTCTCTAAAGGTAGGACAGTGATTGGCTTTGTGCTCTCGGCGATTTGAATAAACATCAAGCAAAGCTGACAAAGAAATATAACCTTTGTCTTCACTTGAGGGTATCGTGTGCCTCAATTTGAAAAATGGTAATTAAAATAGACACCCTATCTCTTCAAAGAAACAAAAAACAATATAAATATATATATAGGCAAAAAAATAAAAGAAATTACTTTTTACTTTCTCTTACCTCTATATATATGTTAATATATATTAAGAGAAAGTATTGGATTCATGTCAAAAATGCGATGTCGAGATTTTGATGGATTTGAGGTCCCCTGAATCAAAAAAAGTGGTTTTCTCGACATGGTCTGTCTGTCTGTCTGTGTTCAATTTTAAGCATGAAGGAATTGAGTTAAGAGGTTGAAATTTTATATTTAAGTTAGAGTTAGGCATCCCCCCCCCCCTGAGGCGTGAAAATATGCTTTTAAGCAAAAGCAAAAAAAGGCCAAAAATTACTAGTACTTTACTGATGTACTTTTTCAGTTTTTTTTTATTTTCTCAAAATTCGCTCCAACGATTTTGATTAAAATCCGTTATTGATTATTATACATATATGGGGTCCAGGCATTCTTATTTAAGCCATTTGGTATCTAAATGGCTTAAATAAAATCATCGGACTGCCTGGGGTCCGAACCCGCGACTTTTGGTATACGAGGTTAGCACGCTAACCCCTACACCAAGCCCCGAAGGCCTATCTTTCATATGAAGTACAAGAATAAAGTTGTCTTCAGAAGAGTTCAATGGCAAATTGATAATATACGGTACATTTTAAAGAGCATCTAAAAAATAATTGATTTTTTAATTTTAAACAAAAATCTATGGAGCTAATTTTGAGAAAATCGAAAAAAAAAAACTGAAAAAGTGCATCAGTAAAATACTAGTACTTTTTGGCCGATTTTATTCAAAAGCTTCGTGTCACGTGCCATGGGGGTGCTTAACTTAAATATAAAATTTCAACCTTCTAACTCTTTTCCTTCTTGAGATATTTTGCAGACCATGCTGCGAAAGCCACTTTTTTTGGATTCAGGGGACCTCAAAATGCATATCCATCAAAATCTCGACATCGAATTTTTGAGATGAATCCAATACTTTCTCTCTATATATATATTATTACATATATACATAGGTATGAGAAAGTAAAAAGCTAATATTTTATTATACAGAAACAAGATAAGACATTCTATCTGCGCCGAAATATCTGGTCTTGTGTGCCAGTCGCCTAATGACTGTGATAAAATTTCTTTCCCAAATAAAGACAAAATGACTATTTCTTTTCGAAAAAATCGTTGCCAGTCAAAGCAATTTTGTCGTAAAATAACGTCCGGCGCAGCGTATACAAGTTTCTGTTTACTGGAGATCAGTGGCGTAGCGAGCTTAACTCGCGCCCAGGGCATAATACCTTCTTAGCGCCCCCCCCCCCCATTCGAAAACCATATAATATTATATCTAAAATATACTCGCAAATTAATAAATAAATAAAGTCATAGGCTTAAGATAGGCTTTATATTTGAGACAAAATTATCCAGCAATTTTTTGATTTGCGGACCATTTGGCGCCCCTTTGTGAGTAGCGCCAAGGGCATGCCCCCTTGCCCCTCCTTCGCTACGCCACTGCTGGAGATTATCTACAGACTAAGTCCTCACACACATTACTGTAAACCGCAAGGTTGATAATCTCTTTATATATAAAATCGGAGCCAAAAGAAAGATTTGAAAAAATTTCATTGCTTCTTGTTTCATGAATAATTGAGTCTTTGTCGCCCAAACTTTTTCGGTAATTCTAAAATAAAAAGATATAATTTATAAAAAACTTTATTTGCCTTAGGAATTCAGAAAGATGATTAAATTCTCATTTCAAGTTAAATTCAAATTATCCTATTGAATAGAGCCAAATGAATGAGGTTTAATTAATTACATTAGAATCGGTTAAGATTGAATTGAAAAAAAAAAAAAAAAAAATATTATCTTTGCTTGGAGAAAAAAAAGGATCATTTTCTCAAGCGGGTATTTATTTTTATTTAATCCGAGTCGAGCACGCAAGGTCGAACCAACCAACACCTCGGCATTCAGCAAAAAGACCCTTTTGGTCGCTTCTCAAAGGGCCTTTTGTATGCGCCCTTTTTCTACACACAAAAAATAAGACTCCAAGGCGGAGATAGCTAATCTATCTCATTTTGGTTATTAAAAAACAGTTAAAAGCATTTATACGCCTATCTTAAAAGGGACAGTCAGCCAGCCTTTTTTCCAAACTAATTTTTATACCTACTTGTCATTTTTTTTTATTTTATTGCCTCTGAGAGAGAAATAGATTATGAATTTATCTTTTTTCTCTTAAAAGTTGTAATTAGGTAGCCAAAATTAGAAACGATAAAACAAAGATGTTATGATTAAATATATTATATTTTTCGATTTAAGTGGATTTGCTACAAATAGCCTTCGATGCCGAAAAAGACCTTAAATTTAAAAAAAAAAATATTTTTCGAGATCTATGTATTTGAATAAGATATTAGTACCGGTATCAAAATACCTCGATTTGGACTTTAACTGACTTATAGATATATTTAACAAGACTATGTTTTGACTCAACAATTGACACCGACGCCCCGGAAAGGCTGGAGATCCTGGGTTGTATTCCCAGGGGACATGGGGCGTTTTGGCCTCACCAACAAAAAATCTGGTGTTTCAATCACAGAACACAACTTTCGATTATCGAAGGTTAGAATCCCAAATTTCTATTTTTTAATTTATTTTGAATTTAATAATGAAAAATTTAAATTTGACCTCTCTTATTTTGACTAATCAGAGGGAGGCTTCTCAAAGGATTCTGGGAATGACAAATTTTATATTAAATTTTATAATTACGAGTGAGTTTTTTTTTATTTGCTCAGTATTATTACTCAAAACAAGTGTTTTTAAGTATTTTATTTAAATTTATTTATTTTTATTTTTTATTACGGAGGAATCAATCGGGTTTATCAAATCTAAGAAAACTAGATTCCTTCAAAGTATGGTTCAATGATTGGTTATAAAATCAATTATTATTTATTATATATATTATATTATTATAAAAAACCAATTATAACTAATGAAAAATTTACTAGATTTTTTTTTATATAAATAACATCTTTTTATTTTTAGCCCATTACTGTACCGTAACCTAACTTTCTTTGGATCTGGAGGAAAAAATTGCATAAATTTGAAATTATTATAATTTTCATATTCTTAAAAATTAATTATTTTCCTGTTTTTTCATTAAAGGTTCAACTCCTGATCTTCAAGAATCAATTATTAAGAATATTAATAAAAATTCAACAGCCTGAAAAAAGACATTCAAGCCATGATCATCCAAGTTCCAATACACCAAACACAAGTGCCTAATAAATACATTCTACTAGACATCTTGAAAGAGAAAGTTGTGTGCTGTGTCACACCACCATTTGTTTGTCTTTCCCTTTCTTTATTTAAAAGGTAATCTTTTTCTATTCTTAAAAAACATGTCAATCATTATTATAGGATCTCGAACCAGCTGATTCAATCTTTAAGTTACTCACAGATAGAAGAATTATATTTATTACAGGCCCTGATGATGTCTAATAGAACGAAACTTTAATTGCGCATCAAGTTGGCCAAAAAATTTTAATAAAAAAATAAGAGAAAATTTGTGTTTCTTTATTTATAAACTGAGAAATCCATATTCTCCTACCTCTAATCTGTGATTAACTTAATATTAGAAGTTTTTTATATAGCTGGTTAATTGATGTAGTAGAAGGAGAATAAAAAGAGAGAGCAGCTTTCTTTTATTATACCCTCAGTGCTGACATTTCGGTCCTTGACGTTAGGATGGCCCTAAACAGGACCGAAACGTCAGCACTGAGGGTATAATAAAAGAAAATATAATCAGCTGCTCTCTCTGTGCTGATGTTTCGGTTCTTGGCGTTAGGATGGCCCTAAACAGGACCGAAACGTCAGCACTGAGGGTATAATAAAAGAAAGCTGCTCTCTCTTTTTATTCTCCTTCTACTAAATTTTATAATTAAGTTAGACACCCTCCTGGAGCTTTTGATAAAAATCGGCCAAAAAGTACTAGTACTTAACTGATGTACTTTTTCAGTTTTTTTTCGATTTTCTCAAAATTCGCTCCAGAAAGAGAAAGTTGTGTACTGTGCAACCATCACACCAGATTTTTTTCATTGTAAATATAAAAAATCCAAATTTTATTAATTGAATTTTAATATTACCATAAATTAAATCCTTTTCAAAAATGTATTAGTTTCATACTGTTGAATTTTGAATGAATTTTTCAATCAAATTCATAAAAAAGGTAAAATTCAATAGCATCACCTGTCCAGAACTTTCTTGTGTATTATTACTAACCCAAACATCCCTTGGTTTTGAAGTCCACTGTCAGCACCTCTCGACACCGAGATGAAGGCATTTTTTTCTAATAATATAATTATATTTGTTGCCAAGTCAATGGTGACATAATTAACCCTTTAGGGCAAATAAATCCACATGCCTTCAAAATAGATGTAATATATCAAAGCTTAAAAAAAATCAACTACGTAACCAGAACCTACATTTAAAGATGATAACGCCCTTACGAGAACAAAAAAAACAAAAATAAAACACGCATTCTTCTGCCTCTTTCACTTCACTTCCAAAGTTGCCACACCTTCTATAAAACAAAATTATTATTCACCTGGTCATCCATATTCCATAAGACATACTATTAATTTTTATTTCTAATATGAGGGTTGTTTATATTCTACCTAAATAAACCTCATCTTTTTTTGTTACAGGAAATACTTATTCTTCTGACAAAAAATTCGAATTAATGATGCTCTTTTCTACTTGATTAATATAAAAGATTGAATTATCATATAAAAATAAACCTCATTTTTAAAGGTAAACAACCATTTATAATTATATTTGGTAAGTTAAAATAGTGCTCCCCAATCTTTTTATCGCCGCGAACCGGTCAACGTTTGATAATTTTACCGTGGCCCGCTGGGGCGGGGGAGGTTGATTATTTATGTTTTGTTTTGATTTAATAATTTTCATTTAATTGTATTTAAACATATCCTTAAACAACCTCTCGTCAATGGAAAGTTGCACAAAAAGAAAAATACACCATAGTAAATAAAATGTTCCTTGGGCGAACCGGTAACATTTGATCCACGGCCCGGATGTTGGTGACCACTAATTCATCAACATTTTTTGGCTACTACGAATTGGGCCCTTTTTGTCTCTCTCTTACTAGGTGTGCGATTAGAAAAATATTTTATTGTTAAATATAGTTAGACACTTATTTCTTTCAATCAGATAGATATTAATATTATTATGGGAGTTTTTAATTATAAACCACATTTTGTATTAATTATTTATTAAAAGGACTAAAAATGTAAGTTATGGACTTTTAATTTCTATAATGTTTTTCTAAAATTTATTTTCTATTATTTTATATTTTTTTTTTTTTTTTTTTTAAAAAAAACATTCACGCTTTTTTCTCATTCACACTCACACTCACACACACATTCCTACAGCTTTTCGGCAACTGAGGCCATATAAGACTTTTTACGATATCCGTTATTAATAAATATACATATATGGGGTCCAGGCATTCTTATTTAAGCCATTTGGTATCCAATTGGCTTAAATAAAATCATCGGACTGCCTGGGGTCCGAACCCGCGACGTTTGGTATATGAGGTTAGCACGCTAACCTCTACACCTGCCCCGAGGGCTATTTTATATTTCATTATATTACTATTATATGCGATGTTTATAAAAAATTGTAAGTAAAATAAAATTCGGAGGGCTGAATGGCTCCGTGCTACAGCCGAGAAATAAAGAAAAAAAAAAAAAATTTATTAAAAATATAAATACTGTACAATGTTTTGGCCGCTTAATCTTCAATCGTTTTCAAGTACACTTGCTCCAACTCAAGTGAAAACTAACCTCTAAGGCATTGTTGCTTGTATTATATATACAACGACGTAAGCGCCATCCACAGTCATTCATAGGAAGTTAGACACAAACTTCGCGCCATCTACAATCAATCTCATGAAGTTAAACACAATCAACAAAGCAAGTGTATACATAAAAAGCATAATGTTACAATAAGTTTTTGAATTTGATTTTTTAGCATATACGCAGCGCTGACGTTGTATATAAATTGCACGTACCCTTTAAAGGTTAGTTCGTCAGAGTCGGAGCAAGTGTACAGTATTTGAAAACGATTGCAGAACAAGCATTCGAAACATTGTACAGTATGTATATTTTTACTAAATAACTAATACAAAATGTGGTCTATAATTAATATTAATATTAATAGTACAAACCACAAAAGCTTTAATAAACACATTGGTGACAGATATTAATATTCAAAAAATGCCTCAATTCGGATTTAACAAGTTATTAAGGTTGTCTAATATATTTTGTGATATATTTATTTTGCTGATGGGGGTATCCGCACCTAATCCCCGAATATACTGGAGATTCCAGATTCGACATCTGGAGCTAGAGGTCACTTGATCTACCAGCAAAATAAAATTACTTGCAAAATGTAAAAAAAAAAAAAAAAAATTAAATAAGGACACCTAAAATCTTTTTTTCAAAAACTCAATTATTTTTCTTTCATTACATTGAGAAATTCTTTAGATGATTAATTATTTATTAAATAAATAGAACAGAATACTGTTCCTTTTTTTTGGCTATGGATAATTACATTTTTTTATTTAATAATCATTTTGTAAGTACATTGATTAATTTAAATGGAATAGTAGAGCAAGCAAATTATCTGACTATATCTTTATTACATTTCATTAAAAAATCAACTTAGACACCTGTCAAAATATATTCTTGCATCTCACTCTCTCTATTATGCAAATTAATGCAAATATTGCTATTATTATTTTTTTTTCTATTTTAATTAAATTAATTTAGTGAAGGTCATGTATTTAAAGAAGAAAAAAATATTATTTTTATAAATTATTTTTGTTGATTTTGTATAGAATAAATTATTTATTTAAACTACAATAAATAGGAGAAATATAAACCCTTGATATGTTTCTTTTGAGAGTTTACACGTTGTTTTCAAAATAATTTATATTTATTTTCTCATAAAGCTTTGCAGAGCTAAAAATAATATACTATTTTCTAACTTTGCTTTTTTACAAGTGTCGTACGGAACCTCCGCACTATACATTTTTATTCCTTATATTTATTTAAGGACGAGGCTCGAAGCCTCAGCTGGTCCTCCATACAATTAAATAGAATATTTCAACCCTAAAATTAGCGATGATTTTTAAATATAATTATAGGAAAAATGCAATGGATGAAATATTCTTTTTTTTCCCGAATAAAATTCACCAATTCTAAAAATTTACCATTTTCTATTTTCACTAATTTTAATTTTCATTTGCCAGGTCAAAAGCGAATATCATCCAGCTGGATAAAGAAGTCAGGCGCAATATAATCCCAAGCAACTTACTCATCTGACAGTATGATTAGAAAGAGATTCACTTCAACCGAAAACAAATAACAGACGCAGTGATGTGAACAAACACGCAACAATGGTGAATTGTTAGATACTCTGAAATTCCAAACCTCTTATCCTGAAACATTGGAACTTGGTAAGTTTTAGATAAAATTAAAATTTCTATTATTATATAAAAAGTAATTAGACGAGGGGATAAAAAATTAAGCTTCTACAAAAAATTCAGTCTTCATTACTTCCCACTTCCATCTCATAAACCCAACATTCAACCTAATAAAAAATATTTTAAATTTAGAATTTATTCATTTAGTAGGGGGGATTCCTTTATTTAAACCCTCCTCCCGAAAAAATTTTCTGGCTACTGTTTTCACTACCTGTCCTCCTTAAAACGGTTCTGTTACTTATATATATTTTATTTTCTATGCAAAAATACTTCATTTAGTGCTCTATTACCAACCAAGTGAAGAATTTAAAATTTTCATGTTGTTCTTTGAACTCCTCGACCTTAGTTGATTCTCGTAATTAAGGTATTTCATATAAGCTTCTTAATTCTCAAAATAAGCTTTTTTCATAAGCCAAAACCTAAATTACTAGTTATCAAAAATAGATCAATCCGACTCTAATAGCGTCCAAATTAATCTTCATACTCTTCTTATTGAATCTATGTCAAATCGTGTACATGAATTAATTAAAGATAAAATAGGACATATTAGCTTCAAAATATATATTTACAAATTTTTATGACAGATTGAATAAATCAAAACTATGTTCTTATTAATTTACATGCAATCATACTTATATCTAAGTCTCTAGGGCCGTTCAAAAATCATCCTTTTAATTAGATAATTTATAGAAGGTCCTCATGAGCAGGGGGGGGGGCAATTACCTGGTAGGGAACAAAGCCAGGAACGGCACTGCATCCCTGTCCAGTGCTAGTATCTATCAAATCGAACTAATTGTTTTCGATTCTAATGCTAGCTTGAAAAAAAACTATATTTATTTTAATATTAATTTTTTTTTAAATAGATCCTTTAAAGGCAGCCAAGAAAAAAATGCTCTGAATGGTTTACTTATCAGCTGGATCTGAGTGAAGATGGTACATGTTAAATACACCGAAACGTCTCCAGCGAAACATCTTCTTTTAGACTGAAGAAGATACATAATAAATGTACCGAAACGTCTTCTAGACTGAAGATGGTACATAATAAATGCACCGAAACGTCTCCAGCGAAACGTGTTCTTTTAGACTGAAGATGGTACATGATAAATGACCTAAATGTCTCCTAGACTGAAGATGGTTCATAATAAATGCACCAAAATGTCTCCAGCGAAACGTCTTCTTTTAGACTGAAGATGGCACATAATAACACCCAAAACCTCCCGAGGAAACCCCTTCAAAACGGGAGAGGCACATAATAATTGCACCGAAACGTCTCCAGCTGATTGGTAAAGTATTCAGAGCATTTTTCTTGATTAGATCTACAGCCACAACTTGAACCTGAATTCCTTTTAAATGTTTATAAGAATTTATTTACATGTGCGAATACCAAATTAATCACCATAAAATTTCAAATATTAATATATATAATTTAGACCTATATAATAAAATAATTTTCAAAAAATATTAGTCATCATATTTTGTTAATGATAATAATTTCACTTATTAAAAAAATTCTCTAATGAATAGTACTACTTATTATTTCTGTTAAAAACTAATTAATGTTTATCCATTAAAAAAAAAAAAAATTCTCGATATTTAATTAATACTAAATTTTCACATCCGTTTAAAATTTCAAGTCAAATATGGACTTGTCGAAAAAAAAGGAAGAAAAAATCCATTCCTTCCAATATCACTAATAACGAGATTTTATGGCGGAAATTCTTGGCTCTGACAACTCTAATAGGTCGATGGAATAAGTTATATTCGAATTCCTAAGAAGGTCGTTCTTTCGTTCGTTGCTTTCGTGTTGCTATTAGAACGTTTTATTTTATTTTTTTTTTTGCCAAGACACTTTCGAACCAACGAAAAACATAATTTATTCTCTTTTGAATATTTCAAATCTATTTCCAATAAAATAACTTTACATTCATAATATTTTTCAAGAAGGAAATTACCTAATATTTTTTTTTTGTAACATTTAGAAAGACTCGTTAAATCTTAAGAAAGGTAAAAAAATTAATATTTTTTTATTATTCTATATACTCTATCCAAATATATATCTCTAATCGGCGTTTCTTTTAAAAAGTTCTTTACGTTTCTATTACCCTTAAATGTACCACGTATAAACATTTAAAATAGATTTTAAATTGATTTAAATCCTATTTTAATTTTTTACTTTCTCTTACCTATATATGTAATATATAGTGAGAAAGAATTGCGATCATGTCAAAAATTCGATGTCGAGATTTGGATGGATATACATTTTTTGAGGTTCCTTGAGTCCTCAAATTGGTCTGTCTGTGAGTGTAACGATTTTAATAATGTAGGAATTGAGCTACGGGATTGAAATTTTATATTTAAGTTAGCTACCCTCCCGGATACTCAAAATAAGATTTTGGGCAAAATCGGCCAAAAAGTACTAGTACTTTTCAGAAGGACTTTTTCAGTTTTTTTTCGAATTCCTCAAAATCGGCTCTAACGATTTTGATTAAAATTCAAAAATCAGTTATTTTTTACATGCTCTTTAAAAAGTATATCAGTAAAATTTTTCGTGAAAATTTTTTGAAGTACACTTTACTGATGTACTTTTTCAGTTTTTTTTTTATTTTCTCAAAATTGACTCTAAAGATTTTGATTAAAATTCATAAATCAATTATTTTTTAGATCCTCTTTAAAATATATAATCAAATTTAGCCCTGAAAATTGTTTAAAGTACAGTAAAGGACAATATTAAGTCCCACCAAGTTTTCTACTTGTGATTATTTCATTGTTTTTAAAGAAATATTAAATATTTTTTAATGGAAACTTTCATGGTTCAAACCTAGAAAATTTCCAATAAAGATTTTCATTTTCTTTACAATAACAATGAAATAATCACTAGTAGAAAACGCATGGATGGGACTTAATATTGACCTTCACTGTAAACTTTACTGATGTATTTCAGATTTTGAAATTCATTTCCCGGCTCTTCCTTTTATAGACTTACTCATTTAGTAATTTCATAGAGCCAATCCCTAGGGGATTTGCATTTAAATTTCGATTCAAAAGGATACCCTTTGGAACTTTTTACACATTAAAATTTTTTTTTTCCAATTCTTATGAATTTTGTATTTATTTAAGATTCTCTATTGAATATAAAATATCCAAATATGAGATTCAAATTTTGAAAAATAACCATAGTTTATTTCAACAGTCAACATTTAAAACGCAAGTTTAAACTAAGCTGCTATAGGAAACTAAATATATCTCGAAACAAAAAAATCTGGTGTGACAAGCACAGTCTTTTACCGAAGGGTAGAGATAGTTGTGTGCTGTGCGACCATCACACCAGATTTTTTAATATCTAGCTTTCATATAACCTTGTAATAAGCAATATATTTGATGAAACAAATAGAAAAGATGTTTTAATTTATTCAATAATTTTTTTTTCTCCTTTTCAGTTTAGTTTAATCTTAAAGCGAGAGTGTAGAATAATCTCTTTTTCTTTGTTTTTCTTCCAGGTCGAATAGGATGAGGATCTATTGTGAATGCATGACCCGTCGCAAAAATGAATCCTCGTTAACGCGCAAAGGAGAAGTGAGGAGATGAGACCCTTATAAAGCCATCGGACACATTTCACGGTTCGGATTTTGCCTCTGCTTTTGTTATTGCCTCAAACAGTATCAGCAGCAAACAACATGGTTATTGGATTGGCTTGTTCAACAAAATGACAAAGGTAAAAATAATAAATTTCCATATTTGTATTATATACAGAGAATGGAAAAAAAAATTAGTAACTAAATTTTATATTAAAGTTCTTAGATTATAATTGTAAGACAAATGGCAAAAGGGAATATTGATCTAATGATATCACTTGTTGAAAAAAATACATGATAATTCTACCAGAATTACTTTTTGACAAGAATTTATGGAACTTGATTTGAAGTTGGAATATTAATATCAAAATATCTCCTAAATAGTAAGGGATGAAAAAAGAGCAGTTGCAGCTAGTTTTATTTCGTTTTATCAGGCACTTCAAGCCGACGTTTCGGTCAGATATACGAGCATATCGTTTGGTCCTTATTAAATGACGAAACAATATTTACTTGATTGCGCCATTCCGCCTTTTGAGGAGTTTTGTTGACATACTTCAGCCCTGAGAATGGTCGTATATCTGATCGAAACGCTTATGCCTCAATATCTATTAAATCGTGACATCCAGAGTAGTACAGTACTTCTCATAATATACAAGGGGTGATCAAATGAAAAGGTACGAAACGACACGGTGGGTACAAATGTAGACTTTATTCAAAATATACAGGCCTGAGCACAAGGATCCCACTGATGAATAAGCCGCAGGATTCCTTGTTCCCAGAATTCGTGTGGCCGTGATGAGGTCCAGTCCTTCACATCATCCTTGAGTACGTCGTCCAGTTGATTGAGGTTGATGAATTCCTCGAGCACAGAAAAACTATTAACTCCGATGTTTACTGTGAGACACTCCGGCGCCTACGCAGGTCCATCAAGAACAAAAGACCGGGGCTGCTGACGGATGGTGTGGTTCTGCTCCATGATATGCGCGTCCACAGGTCTCCAGAGTAACACACATGGAACTGGCCAAGCTCAAGTGGGAGACGTTGGACCATTCGCCCTACAGTCCGGACATGTCGCCCTGGGATTTCCATGTGTTTGGTCCACTAAAGAAACACCTCAAGGAAGCGCTTCAACTCGGACGACGTACTCAAGGATGCTGTGAAGGACTGGACCTCGTCACGGCAAGGAATCCTGCGGCTTGTTCATCAGTGGGATCTTTGTGCTCAGGCCTATGGTGTATATTTTGAATAAAGTCTACATTGAGGTTGTGTTTATATGTGGGGTTTCACTGGGTTATGTGAGTAAAAACAAAAGTTTATATTATACTCGATATATTTCGGGATATTATCCCATCTTCAAGAGTTACATCCCACATTACCTTATTTCTTCCTCTTATAATTACTCATATATTTCATTATCCCTCTCCAAGAGGTTACATCCCGAAATATATCGAGTATAATATAAACTTTTGTTTTTACTCACATAACCCAGTGAAACCCCACATATAAACACAACCTCAGTTTAAAATGTTTCACCTAAAACCTACACCGCAATCTCTAAACTTAAAGTCTACATTTGTACCCACCGTGTCGTTTCGTACCTTTTCACTTATTTATATCTTATATATAAACCCTTTAAACCTCCACCCCCCCCAACCCCCCACCCTGGGGGGAGGGGGGGAATACTAATTTACCCACCCCCCCCCCCCGGCCATTGCAGCTTCCCGCTGCGCCATAAACAACATTGTCATTGAAATATTAATACAAAATTGTTTTATTCATCATTTTGAATAATTTTTGTTTGAAAAAAATTTATATTTTTTACCGTTTAGGATTAAAAGTTCCTGAAGGGTTCTTAAATTTGAGAGATCTAAAAAGTAAAAGATATAAAAATCCTAACATGAGTTTGAATAGGTCTTTAAAATTAATAGTTTAAGAGATATTTTAATTTTTACTTTCTCTTATCTATATGTATTTCTTAATATATAGAGAGAAAGTATTGGATTCGAGTCAAAAATTTGCTGTCGAGATTTTGATGGATATACAGGTTTTGAGGTCCACTGAATCCAAAAAGGTGTACATGGTCTGTCTGTCTGTGTGTGTGTTCAATTTTAAGCATGAGGAATTGAGCTAAGAGGTTGAAATTTTATATTTATGTTATGCACCCCCCCCCCCCCCCCCCCCCGAGGAGTGAAAATAAGCTCTTAACCAAAATTGGCCAAAAAGTAATATTTTCCCATACTTATAAATTTTACATCAAATTTACCCTACTGTCGAAAGCTAAATATATCTCAACACAAATAATCTGGTGCGACCAGTCACACCAAATTTTTTAAGTTTGAACTCGAAATATCACCACTTCTGGGCCGATGACTAGTAAAATTTTGTATCACTGAACTTTGATTAATACATTTCAATAATTATATAACATTTTGTTATAATTTATATACCTACAAATATTTCTAAAAACAAAGGGGTCAGCCATTTGCCTGGTTTTATTCATAATCTATAATCTCTGGAAATCTCGGGGTTCTAATATAATAAATAGTTTAAGAGGAAAAAAATATAAAATAAAACCTGTGAATGTCGACTCTTCATAGAATTGACAATTAAGGAAACTTGCCTCCTTGCTTGCTAGTTGAGTGAAAGAAAGAAAGAAAGAGAAGAAAACAGGAGACCATTTAGAGGCCCTAAAACTTTTTTTATTTTCTTACCAATAACGTGAAAGTATTATCGACTAACTTGTGAAAATAAATGTTCAGCAATTCCTTATAACTGTAAAAATGCACAAGTCAATTGCTTAGTTTTTCGGAATAGGAATGTCGCACAGTCACTTGTAAAAGTATTATTTTTATTAACATAAAATTATCAAAATTCATTAACTTTTTTAAATAATCAAAGAATTTTAAAGAAATAAATACCATCCTGTATATACCATCCTGTGGTACAAAGGGAGTATATATTTTGTATAGGATAATTCATTCTCTAAATAATCACACAAATCACTTCCAAATTCCAGAAGAGCCTTGATGGAAATAGCGTTAACATATTCCCTGAATGTGGAATAAAAAAAATTCTACTAAGGCAATAAATTTATTAAGCATCCTAGCCAAAAGCAGTCTTCAAAACATTGAAAATATATATCTTCATATTCACCCAGTCGGGAAAAGCCTTCCAAAACATATATATCTATATATATATATATATATATATATAAATCAATGAAGTCAGTGGCTGTTTTTCTATAGACAGAAGAAGGAGCAGGTGCAGCCAAATATGATGGCCCACATCGCCAGGACATATGATACATAAATTTACATGAATTGACCAACTCCGGGACTTTTAACAATTTTGAAGATTCTGAAGTTGGGTAGATGAAATTAACCCGAAGCGTCTCATTAAATTGTACTAAATCGGAGGCTTTTGTTTTTTGGCTGCACCTGCTCATTTTCCTGTCCATATATATATCATAGAAACAAATATTTATTAAAATGCAATTATCTATATGGTATTTTGTATTTGACTCCGCCTCAACTATGTAATTATCTATGAATTTCACCTTAACTTTTGAACTTGAATTTAATTCTCTTATTAAAAAAAATCTTCCTTTTTTACTTTCTCTTATATAAGTAATATATATATATATATATAGAGAAAGTATTGGATTGTCAAAAATTCGATGTCGAGATTTTGGTGGATATACACTTTTTGAGGTCCCCTGAGTCCAAAAAAGTGGTTTTCTCAACATGATCTTCTTCTTCACAAATATCTCTAACTAAAACTACGGTTGAATTTTATTTTTAGATTGGCCCCCTCCAAGGGGTAAAAGCTTTTGAACAAAACCGTACTTTACTGATGCACTTTTTTAGTATTTTTTGATTTTCTTAAAATTCGCTCTAACGATTTTGATTAAAATTCAAAAATCAATTATTATTATTATTAAAATTCGAAATCAATTATTTTTTAGATCCTCTTTCAAATGTATATTCTCATTTTGGCCTCAAAATTGTTTGAAGCCCACTTTTACTCTTGTTCTTCATAGGAAAGATAGGAGAACATGGTGACAAAATATAAATATTTTTCTATGCTAATAAATTTTACAACTTGATTTCTAATATATTTCGGAGGAAACTAAATATGCCGACACATTTGGTGTGACAAGCACAGAACACAACTTTCGATTACCAAAGTCGTAAATAACAGTAAAGTATAAAAAATTATTTCAGACTCCTTTATTACTGCCTAATTTAAATGTGCCTTTAATAGTAAAACGGTTTACCACTTCTGGAATCGACGTTCTAATTAGTAAAGTGTCTAACTCCATTTTTGTTTATTTTTCAGGAGAGCCAAAAAACATTTCATTGTCATTGTTAGAGCCACTGTTAAACACTTTTCGTACGGCAACTGAAAAATTTGAATTACACTCTTAGGCCTCGGGTACGATACGAGCGGTGAGCGGCAGAGCGGCAGCGTCAGAGCGGCAGAGCGAATTCGCTCAACTTTTTTGTACGTATTGGTTTCAATGTATTTGGGTGGTTGCTGGCTAGGATAAGCCTGAGCGGCAGAGCGGCAACTTTTGACGCTCACCGCTCGCCGCTCGCCGCTCGTCCCCGACATTAAATTTCGCTCACCGCCCAGGCGCCGCTCATGAAAATGGCCGCCTTTAACCAAAAAGTGAGGTTACTTTTACTTTGACAGTTCGATATGGAAGCAATAAATTTCACACATATTTGATCTATCAGACAAATTCATAAAGGAAATATGGAATAATATGTTGGTAAATATATTATTAATCCAAGAATTGAACCAATAAGAAAGGCGGTATGTATATTTAATTAATAAAACAAATTATTTAAAGCATAAAAAAAATTATTATATTTTTTTAAGGAAAGAAGTCAAAATATAGCACAAATTGCAAAGATTATTTATGATTTATCCTTGTGTGGTGCTTGATGACATTAATATTACTAAATAATCTTATGATAACGATGTGAAGATGGAATTCGACAAAATCAACCCATTTATAATGAGAAGGCAATGTATATGAATTAACACAAAAATAATTTGTTCTTAAATTAATTGAAGAAAACAGGATGTCACAGCGACTCTTGATGAAAGTGAGTGTTGATATATATATAACTAAATACAAAATATTTTTTTAATATATATATTGTGTGTTAAGTGCTAATAAATATATAAATTAAAAAATAATTTTGTGTTTATATATATATATATATATATTAACACACCTTCATCAAGAGTCGCTGTGACATCCAATTTCCTTCAATTAATTAAAGATCAAATTATTTATGTGTTAACAATAGCAAGAATTCTTAAATGAAATAATTTGTTCTTGAAAATATTGTTTTAGTAAGAACCTGCAACAAATGCCGAATTGTCAGTTAAATTAAAATGCTCTGGAAATTGAAATTTAATTTTTATAACTACAACTCGATAAGAAAGGACCTACCACATACAAAGAATTTCCTGGGCCCCTCTAACACAGATCATACATATATCAAGATTGGACAGCTCCATGTTAAAAGTTGTCCGCAAGTTTTTACGCCCTCTTACAGAAGTTTCTGCGAACTAACTTTGCGCGCAAAAATTAAACATAAATTTTGTGTTAAATTAACGCTCTCTATGGCCGCAGTTCCAACTAAACAGTAAGCGGTGGAAAAAAAAAAACTCACCCAGATGGGTTTTGAACTCAAGCTCGTTCGAATTCGTTGTTTGCAAATTCTACCATTTTACTCTCGCGTACACTTGTTTTGTTATTTTCACATACCTTTTTAAGCTACTTAATTTGCGACTTTTAGGCCTACTTTTAATTTTTTTTTAAACGAAATCAAATTAAGGACAAATAGTGTCTCTAAATTTGTATCTCAAATAACTTAGATATTTTAAAGAATTTTTCGACATGTTTTTTTTTTTTTTTTTTTTTTTTTTTAATGAATGAAATTCATAAATTTTTTTATGAATTATTTATTTATTTAATTATTTTAATTTTTTTTTATTCGATTAAGTTTAAGGTCTTTTACGGCATAAGAGGCCATTTAGACCCCGTCTCTATATGATGCTAGATGTGAACCCTTGACCTTTGGTATCAGCAGTTAATACTCTACCTCTGAACCAATAATAATTTATTATAAATTGTAAAAAATTTATCTTTTGTAGGAAATCAAAATAAATAACCCCATTTCTTTTCAGATAAGATTTTTGTAGGGCTTCTCTTGACAATGGATCGATTCTTTTCTGTGTTAAGAATATGGTCATATATAATATTGGTATTAAGAATAACACCAAGAAATATTATTTTAAAAAATGTTTATGAAAAATCTTATATATTGAAAAAGACCGTAACACAGATCATACAATCCTGAAATTAACTTTGCTTTTGAAAATGACAATCAAAACTCCCTGGCCTGGAGACAGCGAACAGAGCGACATCTATGGAGTAAATTTTGAACTATTTTAGACAGCCCAGTGGTGCTCTCTTGCAGTACCTTTGTGTAACTAAATAAAAACTTGCGGAAATTCTTCCCGTAGAGCTGTCCACCCCCTGCCCTCTAAACATGATATTTAATTTCTTTTTGTTTGTTAAATTCATTCATTGCATGATAAATGATAATAAAGTGTTAAATATTTTGAAATAGAATTGAATTTTATTTTAATAATTTGAGACTTTATAAATTTGACAGAAAATCTAATAAAAAAAATTTTGATAAATTTTCACTTAAAATTAATTATAAAAAAAAAAATTAATATAATACTTGTGATTTTAAAATTTAAATAATTGTATGCTTAATTGAAATAAGATATAGGAATAGATAAAAGGGCTTCTAGCCGACTCGAATTTTCACTTATATTTGAATATTGCGCTTGCTGATTCAATTTGCCGCTTATATCATACACCCCCCTGCCGCTCTGCCGCCCTGCCGCTTTGCCGCTCACCGCTTTGCCGCTCACCGCTCTGCCGCTCACCGCTCGTATCGTACCCGAGGCCTTACCCAGTTCAGGGCATAAGGAGAATGATATTTTTCAACAGAAAATACAAAAAAATGATTTTTGAAAAAATGGATTTAGGCACTTTGCTAATTAAAGCTTCGATATGTATATAATATCTGGAATATCTGGAATAATATATGTATATATTATATATATAATCTAAGGTATGCAGCATATTTAGAGAAGTGCGTGAAATCCAATCAAGAAATTCCAATAGACTCTAAAATAGATGAAAATTTTCAAAAATAAAGGCAAATAACACTTAGCCATGCTTTATCAATTTCCGCAGAACTAAATAAATTATTCAAATATTATTTTAAATCCAATTACCATACTTTATATTAAACTTCCTCTATCTTTCGTCTTTTTCTCTTTGTCTTCTCTTTCAGAGGACATTTTGAAGATGAACTGTCCATAAAAATAACTAAGTTTTATGATAGGACAAATCTTTTTTTATATCGTCTTAAAAATCCTTTCAAGCTCATGGCATTCTCAATAAATATGTTTTTTTTTTCTTCTCTAAAATGACTTTTTTTGGAATTTTATTGGAAATTGTCTTTTAATGAAATTTTAAATATATTTTAGTTGGAATGCATTCTTTAGTTCTAAATTATGTAGTTAATTTCTATATTATTTATATTTCAGATTAATGGAAATCCTGTTTTCGGATTTATTTCTTAAACTTCGAGGTATTGAAAATCTCTACCAAGATCCTCTGATCCTCTATAGTTCGACTAATTCCTTGGACCTCGAAAATTGAAATTGGAAATCTTTTTCAAGACTTTGCAAGAATTATCGAGTAAGATAATGTTTTATATTATAATGTCAAGATTTCCTTGGGATACCAAATATTTCATATCGCCTGCTGAGAAGTCCGAAAATTTAATTTTTGCTTTAAGCCTACCAACCAAACTTTGTTAAAACGTCTTCTATTTTGAGTTCCAAAGTGGCGAAAATATATTTACATTCTTTGCTATTGATTCTGGCCTATTCATTTGTTACCCGGCTATTTAAATGTATATGTTTAAAAAACTTTCAAACCCCTTTTCTCGAATTGTTGAATTTCTGACTTTCGCCACTGTGATTCGTGATTCTCAGCAGGCGATATATAGGGTAAGAGAAAGTAAAAAAGGCCGAATATTATGATTTTCTTAATCTCTCTCTCTCTCTCTCTCTCTTTTTTTTTTTTTTTTATTATTTTATTTTCTACTTTTACTTTTTGCTATTTTTTTTTTCTTTTTTATTATTACCTTATATTATCTCATTGTATATGTACACTGTTGTGAGAGAATTGAAAAAAAAAAAAAATTTGTAATTCTTTAAGAATGCTCAAAGAGATCATATATGATCTCAGAGCAGAAATAAACTTATCTATCTATCTATCTATCTATCTATCTCTCTCTCTCTTCTCTCTCTATATATATATATATATATATATATATATATGCGAAGACAAGTTTTCTCGGGTTAAGTCGCGTGGGGTGCTGAGATTTACTCGACGTTTCGGCTCTCCTTTTGGAGCCATTTTCAAGAGAGAAGGAAGTTAGGAGGTAATGGTGGAGGGGGGTTGTTTACGGGGTCGCAGTCTTCCTGGTCCCCAGGTCAATTTGGTGGATGACTCAGAGGCGTGGATTGGTCTCTGAGAACTGGAGGAAGGTTGGGTGTGTGTAATTGTGTTCGGTTTAGGTTGACTACGGGGCCTCAATCTGCCTACTCCCCAAGTCGGTGTGTTGGTGGTGTGTTTGGTGGATGCCTCAGAGGTCTGGGTTTGTCTCTGAGGAATGGACAGTGGTTGGTTCTGTGTAATCGGGTTTGTGTTTGGTTTGGGTTGACTTTGGGGCCTCAATCTGCCTACTCCCCAAGTCGGGGTGTTAGCTCTTGGTTCCCGGGGTCTCAACCTGCCTACTCCCCAGGCCGAGAGTAACTGACTGCGAGCCGGAGGTGCAGGTCCTTTTATACCTGTTGCCGGGCATGTGGGCGTGGCTTTGGGAGTCACGTGGCTGTCTCTGATTGGCTGGGCCTGGTCTGGGGGCGTGGCTTTGGGAGTGACGTGCCTGTCTCTGGTTGGCTGGGCTTGGTCTGGGGGCGTGGCTTTGGGAGTGACGTGGCTGTCTCTGGTTGGCTGGGCCTGGTCTGGGGGCGTGGCTTGGTTTGTTGAGATGGATTTGCTGTTGGATATGTTACGTTTGTTTGTGATTGTTTGTGTTTGTTTTGGGGACGTGATATTGTTGTTTCGGGACAGTTTTGGAGTGTGTGAAGTCTTTGTATTTGTGTGAGCCTTGGTTTGGAGTTTAGGAATAAGTGTTTTCCATGTTGTTGGGAAATTGAGGGCGTCGCACAGTGGGCTGAAATAGGAAAAAAGCGGCCATAATTCGAAAAAATGAACTTCAAAATATAAAAACAACGTTTTGCACACCAATAATAGACTATATGTGGACCTCAGGACAATAATTCATTTTTTTTTTTTACCCAACCCAAACCCGAGTTATAGAGCGCCAAAGTGGGCAAGAAAACTTACTAACTTTTCTTTGCGTTTTAAGTCGATATTCAGAAATTTTTTTCATGTATTAATATTAATCCAATTTTAATGAATTTTTTTTTGAATCATAGATAAATTAATCTTCTTTCTGAATATATTTTTGTTTTTCTTGTATTTCAGTTATTTATTTTTAAATAAATTTTTTTTGTAAGTAAAAAAAAAGCAATATAAATTTTTTTCAATTTCAAAAAAGTATATGGGCATCCTCTTGCCTTCTAACAAACTCAATAGATTCTGAAACTAGAATACATGTAGAACATAATTGCATCGAAACTTTTTGCCCGATTTTGCCCGAAAAATTTTTATTAATTTTTTTATAATTAAATCGGCAGAAAAACAAGTGATTTCCCTCAAACCATATGAACTTCTCTCTGCTTTACAGATAATATTGAAACGTGACAAAGGGCTGACGGACAAAATAAAATCAGGCTATTATTAGAATGACCATAAAATTTGAAGGGGGGCCTCAAATTTTGTAATCTTTTGAAAAAATAATCTATTAAAAGGGAATATTCAATATTTGAAAATTTCATCTTTTCTTGTTCATATTCTTATTAATATTATTGAAATAACTATATTATTTTTGTATACAAGTGGTAAAGCCCCCTGGACCCCCTTACATGCCTTCAGCGAGCAAATGCATCAAATTTATTCTTGCTCACTGTTTGGAAATTTTGCAATTGCTCGCCTTCGGCGCAAAATTTTAAAGTTTTAAATTTCCCTCACTGACTCCACTTCCTCTGTCTCTGGCCAATCAGCGAGAGACAGTGGTAAACAGGAACATAAAACAGAAGTTAGTGGCTAGAATATAGTAATTTATTTTTTTAGCAAATAATTTTTATTTAAGTATAATGACAGAGACATAGAAGCTGACTCCAAGGGGCCCAAGGGGCTCGAGCCCCTCCCCCTCCCCCCCCCCAATGTTGAGGGAAGAGAAAATAAGTCATCTTTGTAATCAGCAATCCATTAAAATGTATATAAAGACGTATTGCTTATATAAGCTTATATAAAAAAAAAAAATTTTGACCCTTTGAGTAAGGGGTAGTTCACCCCCATGCATGTTTTTTTTTTTTTTAAATAGATGACATCTTTGGAACCAGTATCCATTAAAATGTATATAAAGACATATTGCTTGTAATTACCAAAAAAAAAAATATTTTTTGCTTCCTTCAGTAAGGGGT
>JAKCPI010005219.1:0-20502 GCA_023213315.1 Euborellia annulipes | reverse complement strand
TTAATAAGTTAATAAATATTTCAAGGGATGCCACTAGCCTAATACCTAATTGAGAAAAGCTGCACAACGAGATTTTAAAAAATTTACTATTTTTTTAAAATATAAAATTCCGACGAGCCCGTGTTATAACTCTGAATTTATTTTTTTTTCTAGATTATTATTATTTAAATAGATTTAATAAATATTATTTATCGGTTTTTTTGTAAATTAAAAATTTCCTATCTACTACGTAGTTATCGACTCCTAATTTTAACCTGTCAGATTTTTTCCCATTTATGGACGCCCTAAAATGATGAAGTTATTCCAATGGAAATCGTCTGTGAATACATAATTTATTTTTTCTTAGCTTTTCAAAACCCTTATTAGCAGTTTTGTTGAACGAACCTCGATCCATCTCCTTTGGTTGTTTTCAGGTGGTGCTCGCCTCCTGTTTTTTTTTCTCTTTTTCCTTTGCCAACCAACCCCTGGCGCCATTTCGGGGGAGTTCCCGCCTCTGCCATAAAACCCTCTTCTACTCATATGGCCTTTACTTCATTTCGCCTCGAAATTCCTTTTAACTTTTTTTTCTCCATCTTGGATGATGACCTGTCTGAAAAAGTAATTCATTAAAACATTTTTATTTATTTTTTATAACCTTTAAAAATTTATATATACTCTCTTACTTACTTTTCAGAATTACCTTTGGAATGAAAAATTCTTAATTCTGGTGGATATTAAAATATTAAAGGAGTTATATTTTTGTTCTAATTATCTTATAGGAGAGATGTCAGAATGAATCGAAGATTTTCTCTTTTTTTAATAGGCCCGCTTTTTTTTTTTGCCCAGAGATAAAAAAATATATAATAACAAAAAGCGCGAATATAAAAAACGTGTTTACTTAAAAAAATTGAAATTTAAATGTAAATTGTTATATTGGTTAAATTGAAATTGATAAAATAATGAATTGACATGTTAAGATCAAAATTTAGATTACGAGATTTATGTTAGATTGAAGGGAATCTAAAATTTCACTCTTTTCTTTCATATTTCTGTTCTAAAATCGGCCAGTGTTTTATCTACTTTACTGATGATCTACTTTTTTAGTAAAAGAATTAGATTTCGGTTTAACTGTGGTTTATTTGTAAAAAATTACAACGTTTCGACCACTCATTCTATGGCCTTCTTCAGGTACAATTCAGCTAAGATTACAAAGGTTGTTACATCTGTGACAATCTCAATTGAACTGATTGAGAAAACAAGATGACTGCCGCTTCTCACCTGCATGCCATCTACACTAATCTTAGGTGAATTGTACCTGAAGAAAGCCACAGAATGAGGTGGCTGAAACGTTGTAATTTCTTACAAATAAACCACAGTTAAACCGAAAATCTAATTCTTTTACTAATGATAACAACTGTGAAAGCCTAAACACCAAAATTCGGTCTACTTTTTCCTATTTTCTCTTGCTGTAAAAAGTTATGACAAATTCTTACTTTGTATAGATATATAGAATTTTATATTAGTCGCAACAAAATCCTATTCTGTAAATAAATTTTCTGTAGATAAATAATATTTTTTTTAGTCAAATATTAACTTGACTGACATACAACCCAATTTAAATCAGGGCCGGAACTAGGAGATTTTTAGGGGGGGGCAAAATTTAATTTGCCGCCCCCTCCTTAAAATTTTCCCTGATCTCAAAATTTTTTTCGCGGAACCAAATTTTCCCGCCCGAAAAAATATTTTACCTTTTTTTTAGAGACGCAAAATTTGCCGCCCCCTGATATCTGCCGCCCCCGGGGGCACGTGCACCCACTGCCCCCCCCCTAGATCCGGCCCTGATTTAAATACATAAAGATGCGTGTCTCCGGGTGCTATTTTGGGTAGATTCCAGCGGCCACAATTTTGAAGCTATCGGCCTCAATTTTTTTTAAAATTAAAGCGGTCTAAAATATCTACAACTTATAGAAGCCCTTTTTTTGATTTTCGAAAAAATAAAATTTTTTTTTTAGATTAACCGCATTAAATAAAAGATATTTTAAAAAAATTCGCTCTATATCTTATAGATAATTAAATTAGTAATCATTCTGTTAAAAAATAATTAATTTTCTACCCTTAATTAATTAGCTGGAATCTTTCAAATGAAATGGAATAAATCCCCTGTATTCCTATGGGAAAAACTAACGCCATCTCTTGCCGTCTAGAGTAACTCGGTACTGAATCGTCTTCTAACTGCGCACCTTAACAATAATAACAAATTTCCACCGGAAAATATGAAATTTCAAATTTTTTTTCCAAGAATATCAAATTTATATACCTATTTATTATATAAAATGTTGCTCATTTTATGAAGAGGATGTTCCCTACTCTGAGAGAAAAGGAAATGGGAGGGTTCATACCTTCTTGACAATACAATTATTATAACCGCCCTTACCTTTTTCTTCGGGACCCTTTCTATTTTTTCCCTTATTTCCTATTTCGTACCTTTTTTTTTGTTAGGTAACATTATATAGGGAACTTCCTTTTCTTGTTTTTCTTTTCAAATGTTTCCTTATTATTTTATTATTAGTAGTTTTTATAATTTTCAATTAACATTCGTAATATATCAACACCTGAGGGGTAAATTACTTTTAGTTAAAAAAAAATTTATTTCTTTTTCTTACAACTGGAAGCAAACTTCTAACAGAAAATATCTCTACCTGTTCTAAAAAAAAATAAAATAAAAAATTTGGTGTGACTTATCTTTGGTAAGAGAAAGTTGTGTTCTGTGCTTGTCACACCAGATTTTTTTGTGACGACATATATTTAGTTTCCGCCGATATATTAGAATTCAAGATGTAAAATTTATTATCATACAATATTTATATTTTGTTACCATGGCAACCATTTCTCCTATCTTTCCTATTAAGTACAAGAGCAAAGTGGTCTTCAAAAGATTTCAAGGGCAAAATGAGAATATACATTTTAAAGAACATCTAAAAAATAATTGATTTGTTAATTTAAAAAAAATCGTTGGAGCGAATTTTGAGAAAATCGAAAAAAAAAAAACTAAAAAAGTACATCAGTAAAGTACTAGTACTTTTTAGCCGATTTTGTTTAAAAGCTTATTTTCACGGTCCAGGAAGGTACAAAACTTAAATATAAAATTTCAACCTCGTAGCTCAATTCCTTCATGCTTAAAATTCATCAATTTTAATCAAAATCGTTAGAGCCAATTTTGAGAAAATCGAAAAAAAAAAAAAAAAAATAAATTGAAAAATACTAGTACTTTTTGGACGATTATGTTCAAAAACTTCGTGCCAGGTCCCAGGGGGGTGCCTAACTTAAATATAAAATTTCAACCTCCTAGCTCTTTTCGTTCTTGAGATATTTTTTTCACACACACAGATCTATCAAAACCTCGACATCGAATTTTTGACATGAACCCAATACTTTCTATATATAGGCAAGAGAAAGTAAAAAAAGAATTCAAAAATATTTTTTTTTATAGCATAAATTTTTGTTTTATTTTTGATCTCTTGAGAATGACTTTGAACCTTCGTAGGTAAAAAAAAAAATCTTGAAAATCAACACGAATCTAAAATAAATTTTTATTTAATCTCAATTTTGATTACATAGGTACCTTTAAATTAAATTCTTTTTATGTTTTTTTTTTTATATGCATATTTTCACACGTCAACGCTTCTTTTTTTGTAACGACCTGTAAACATTAAAAAAAAATTCCTTTTCAAATAAGGCACTTTCATTCTTGAACCTAAGACCCTTGGCCTATTAGAAAAAATCTCCCAAAGAGATTAAAATCAAACATTATAAATCAACGAATCAATAAAAGGGTATTAGAAAAAAAAAAAAAAAATTTTTTCGAGCATCTGAATGAATTTTTTTTTTTTCTTAATTTTATTAGGGTCCATCTGTTTGATTTTTCAGAAAGTGAAACGTCCACTCTCACTTTCTTGGGTAATTAAAGAGCGCCCCTCCTCAATTAGTGCAATTCACTGTGCCATTTATGACATCTTTCAAAGGTCTTTTAATAAAAGGATATTTTTTTGCCCTCTCAACCCTCAGTTGAGTTCTCACAGAGTGACATACAGACAGACACCTGTTTTATACAAAGGACAGAAAATTATTGCCCCATAAAGTTCAGTGAACTTTTTTTTTTGTTATTTATCTTCCGTATTTTGGTTAACTTTTGACACCAAAACGAATTCGACGACAACAGAAAACTCTGAAATTGGGTATAAATCACGGAAATCGGGATGACTTCCTCATGGGAGAAGAGAGAATTGTAGTACAAATAAAAACACTTCCTTTTGTCTTTGTTATAGGAAACAAACAAACAAACATGTGGCAAAAAAAGACAACGTGTACGTTTTTTTCGACATCTTAGGCCATATAACGATATTCATTATTGTAAATATGATATATGTGGGGGGTCCAGGGCCGATTTATTTATATCATTTGGTATCTAAATAAATATCATAATACTGGCTGTCCCGTCTAAAACTATCAATTGGCATTTCGCCTGTTGAGAATCATAGTGACGAAAGCCCGAAAATCAACAATTCAAGAAAATGCGTTTGAAAGTTTTATAAACATATACATTTAAATATCCGGGCACCAACAAATGAATAGGCCAGAATCAATAGCAATTGGAAAGATAGGAGAAATAGTTGCCATGGTATCCAAATATTTTTCTATGTTTATAAATTTTACATCTTGAATTCTAATGTGCCCTCGGGGCTTGGTGTAGGGGTTAGCATGCTACCAAAAGTCGCGGGTTCGAACCCCAGGCAGTCCGATGATTTTATTTAATCCATTTGGATACCAAATGGCTTAAATAAGAATACCTGGACCCCCAATATGTATATTTAATCAATATCGGATATCGTAAAAGCCTTATATGGCCTGAGTTACCGAAAAGACTGTGTGAATGTGAGTGTGGGTGTGAGTGAGAATGAGAATTCTAATGTACTGCCGGAAATTAAACATATGTCGACAAAAATCTAGTGTGACAAGCAGATAACTTCCAATTACCGACGGAAAAAGAAAGTTGTCAGTCACACCAAATATTTTAAACTATGGTTGCCAAATTCAGCTCCCCCCCCCCCCCGGTAGTCGAACCATGGAATTAAGTCTAGAAGCCAAATTATAAATAAAGAAAAATATTTATGGTAACTATTTCTTCTAACTTTCTTCTGAAGTACAGTGAGCGCCACAATTAAGTCCCCACTTGATAGCTTTAGTCTTAAGTATATGGTGTAAAGTGAAATAATTTTAATGACCGAAAAGGTAAAACCTAAAATCTGGCTCAGATGATTTTATTTTAACTTTGAAAATTTAAAATTATTTCACCATTTACCATATTCCATACCATATACTTAAGGCTAAAGCTATCAGGTGGGGACTTAATTGTATCGCTCACTGTACCTAGAAGAGTAAAGTGTGTTTTAAACAATTTTGGCAAAATGAGAAAATATATTTTTAAGGGCACCAAAACAATAACTAATTTATGACTTTTAATCAAAATCGTTAGGTTAGAGGAAAATCGAAAAAAAATTAAAAAAATACATCAGTAAAGTACTAGAACTCTTATTTAAAAGCTTCGTGTTTCATGCCATAAGTTAATCTAACCAGCCATTCTGTTATCATCCACATAATTTTTGGACAACAAAACGTTGCATCAAAATCTCGACTTCGAATACAATTGCAATACTTCCTCTCTATTTATTACATATAAGTTAAGAGAAAGTACTGGGAAAGTTTGCGAATTAAATTAATAAAGACGGTCTCTCGCAATTTATCAATCGACATCGTTCAGTTCATACAAAAATATAAAATGCAAATATTTTTGAAGGTTTAGTGAAAGGGGGTGGGACCCTAATTTTTCCCACTGGTGAGTAGGGCTGGACGGTAAACCGGTTTACCGGTAAAAACCGGAAAAAATTTTTTACCGAAAACGCGGTAACGAACCTCTAATTCGATAAAAACCGGTTTTTTTTTTTTCGAAAGTCGGTAAAAACCCATTTTTTCGGGCGGCAAAAAATTGGCATTCCGCGGGAAAAAAAAATGTTTCGGCAAAAAATTGGCTCTCTAAAAAAAAGGTAAAATATTTTTTCGCCCTGGGAAAAATTTTGGTTCCGCGGGAGGGAAAAAATGTTTCGGCAAAAAATTGGCATTCCGTGGGGGAAAAAATGTTTCGGCAAAAACTGGCTCTCTAAAAAAAGGTAAAATATTTTTTCGCCCTGGGAAAAATTTTGGTTCCGCGGGGGGGGAAAAATGTTTCGGCAAAAAATTGGCATTCCGTGGGGAAAAAATGTTTCGGCAAAAAACTGGCTCTCTAAAAAAAGGTAAAATATTTTTTGGCCCTGGGAAAAATTTTGGTTCCGCGGGAGGGAAAAATGTTTCGGCAAAAAATTGGCATTTCGTGGGAAAAAAAATGTTTCGGCAAAAAACTGGCTCTCTAAAAAAAGGTAAAATATTTTTTCCGGCCGGGGAAAAATTTTGGTTTCGCGGAGGGAAAAAATGTTTCGGCAAAAAATTGACATATCGCGGAGAAAAAAAATGTTTCGGCAAAAATTGGCTCTCTAAAAAAAAGGTAAATATTTTCCCGGCCGGGGAAAAATTTTGGTTCCGCAAAAAAAAAAATGTTCCGCGGGCGGTAAAAAATTTTTACCGACTTTCGAGAAAAACCGGTTTTTTTTTCATTATCGAGGTCGGTAATGAAAATCCATTACCGTCCAGCCCTACTGGTGAGTAAATATCCAATTTCAAATGGAGATTGTGTTGCAAAAGAGAGATAAAATCTCTTAATGTATAAATAATGGATAGAGGATTTGATTTCGGTTAGGGGAGGAAATTAATATGTGGGGTGGGGGTGTACAGATTAAGAGAGGCTGGGAAGCAACCAGGTGGTCGGAGGGGCTTAAAGCCTTCGTGAACAATACACACACCCTCACTCACTATGCTTGCCAAATTTTTGCACAAAGACTTTTTCTGTGTTTATGGCACATCCTGCAAGAGTCTATTATTCAAAGGGTTTATAGAGAGAAGATACAAACAGAGATAAACGCTCGGTGCATGTTGAGACATTTGTTTCTTGCTCTGCATTTGCTATATAAATATGATATTCGTGTTAACTCAGGAGAGAACAATAACAACTCCCAATAAAAAGGTGTTTATTACATAATTTCATTTATTTATTGGTGTAGTTAGTATAACAATAGGTTATTTTTTACCCTCTATTATCTTTATATATGCAACACCAGCCACGCGGCTTGCCTTCGGCTTCAGGTACCCCACAAAATGATATTTCTGTCTGTCTGTGAACAAAAAGATCTCAAAAGCTAATTTTATGTTTAAAGTACTCACGTGGCATGTAACCCTAAGTTTTTGAATGAAATCGGCCAAAGAGTAGTAAATTACTTGACTGATGTACTTTTTTTGATCTTCATATTAATAATTCAATTATTTTTTAGAAGATCTTTAAAATCTATACAGTGCAGGGGTTAGACAAAATAATATGAATACCGGACAATATTTATTTATTAATAATGTGTTGAGCCACCATTTGGTTGTAAAATTTTTTACAGGTTATTTGAGGTTACTCTAGGGTCTATCCAAAGTTTTTGACTTCGAGGACCATGTGCTAACTTCAGGAGAGGGGGGAGAGAGGGGTTGCAAAAACTTCAAAAATTTAGGACTTTTTTCAGTTTTTATTTTGCTTTATATCTCGTAAACTAAACATATTTTGTACATCTTAGTGCAATACAAAGTTGTAGAGCATTAAATTTGCTAAGATTTGGTTGATAAAACTAATATGTAGACTCGATGTTAACCGAGATACGACCGAACAAAGTTGGACAAAGTTTCTCGGAAATGTAAAACAAATAGAAAATTTGATTGGCCGTATCTCGGTTAATATTGGGTCTACAAATTCGTTTTATCAACCAAATTTTTAGCAAATTTAATGCTACTATATGATGTGCGGTCACTTACACCAGTTTTTAAATTTAAAAAAATAATTCTTGGCTCTTTTTTTACTTTTTTCACCTTTATACCTTGTATAAGAAATTAAAGGAGCTGATTAGCCGTGGGAATAGAGCACTTAAGCTTATAGTTGAAAACAACTCGAGTTCAAATCCACCTTATGGCAAAAAATTATTCAACTCTCTGAATGCCTCCGCCTGGAGGAAGGGAAAGGGGAACCCACCTCAGTATTATTCCCATGAAAGTTACTCCTCAGACAATCATGTCAAATCTGATACTAGCGACTGAAGAGAAATAGGAAATAAAGAAATTAAACCAGAGAATTATTAGAAAGCCAAACCTCGGCTCTTATTTATTATTTGCAGCTCCCGATAAATGTAAATTTCCCGCAGTGCGAAATAAAACTCGTTCTCCAAATAAAGTTTTGCTAAAAAAAAAGAGGTAAATGATTTCCACGGGAGGGGAAAGAATTTTACGCAGAGTGGCAAAAATTTCGCTTAAAAATTTTTTTAAATACTTTTTTGCATACTTTTAAATTTTTAAATACGAATTTAATTGCGGCTCGCTAAAAATTTTAACTTTTGAAAAATGGCTCGGACTATCAAGGAGCTTTGCCACCCCTGCTATAGTTCTTAAAATATACATATTTAGCATAGGCGCCGGAACTGGGGGGGGGGCACGGGTACATTGCCCCCCCCTGGCATCCTACAGGGGGGGGGGCGGGGGGGGCAAAATTTCTTCTTTTATTTCATTTAGTTTTAAAAATGATATATTTTAAAATTTTTTTATTTAAATTTAAAAAAAATTAAAAAAGTAAGAAATTTTTTTTATTTTATATAGACCTATTGTATTTCTAAATTCTAAATACATTTTATATGGAATTAAAATAATAAAATTTAGATAACATGAAAACTTGAGACTTTATGCCTTGGAAAAAAAAAAATTAAAATAAAGAAAATTAAAAATATTTATTTCCTTCAAATAGTAAATAACAAATCTACTATATAGCCTAAAAAAAATTTTGATTAAATAATTTGCATATTGTTAAACTATATATTTGTAAAAGTTAAATATAAAGGACTACAGACTATTTAGTGTAGTTGATTAACAGTTATAAGAAGAAAAAAATGAAACGTCGATTTATTGATGATTATTTTTTTAAAAACCATAAAAAAAAAAAATTTTTTATTATTTTTTTTTTCTTTTTAAAAAAAGAAAACATAAGCACGGGTGGTCCTTTACACTTAGGGATACGGTATCGAAAGAAAAGTATCGATACTTGTACTTGGTATCGTATCGAAAGGAAAGTATCGATACCAAAAAGTATCGGATGAAAAGTATCGATACCACCAAGTATCGAGTATTTTTTAAAGTATGAGTATTTTTCCTCTTTTTTTAAAGTTTTTTCGGCATCTTAGGCTCCTGACGTCGTTCAAAGGGCCCAACGGAAGATAAATGGGGTATACTGGTGTGCCATTTTCCTCAAAGTAATGAGCACCAGGAGGACGGGGCTTTCTCAACCAAAATACGGATTTCGCCAAAATAAAAGTCTGTCCATTTTCACTGGTCGACAAAAATGAACTTTTTTCTTTCACAAGAATAAAGATATAGATATGAGATTCTAGAAATATTTTTCATAAATTCAAATATCATTTCAGTTTTTCCCCATCAGGCACACTTTTAGAGATATATAGAAAAATATTTTAATAGAAAAAGTGCTCTAAACGGCTGATGGAAAAATTCTAACTACATATCTGAATTCACTATAAAAAAAATGTACTAAATTCACTAATCAGATTTCTTGTGAAGAAAACCTTGTCGACCAGTATTTTTATTAGTTTATATATTGGCCTTTCTATGTAATATTTGCGCACTTTTAAATTTAGTAAATACAGTTTGCAATAATACAAAAAAATTAAATTAGAAATTTAATGTTATTAAATGAAAGGGTTTTTATTAAAAAGTATCAAATTTTCCATTATTAATAAATAATTATTAGGAATATGATGGAATAAAGTCTATCCCACAAATATCGACCATCTGTTATATTATCAACTTACTATTTATATCAAGAGAAAAAAGAATATGCGATATTCTTTGGCAGAATCGCAATTAAAATATTTATATAACGTTTAAAGTCTGTCTATATGGCCTAAGATGCCGAAAAAACTTTAAAAAAAAGATTGATATTTGAATGAGTACTTTTCATTCGATACCGGCAATCAAGTACTCATATGAGTAAAGTATCGAAAGAAAAGTATCGAGTAAAAAAAGTACTAGTATCGAAACAAAAGTATCGATACCAGTAAGTATCGATACTTTTTTCGTGTCCCTATTTTCCTACTCTTAAAACTTATTTTTCTTCGCCAAAAATATACGTACGCTAAAAATTTAATAAAAAAATGAAAATTTCTTATTATATCTGGTTCTTTCGTAGGCTCTTTAGAAAAAGGAAGCATTAGCACGGGTAGTCCTTTGCACCATGAGCATCGCCCTAGTACCAGCAGTAACATTTCTTCCACAAACACCATAGGTATTAATATAATAATTTCAAAAAATGAGTCATTATGCTTGTTTATTGTTTTGTTGCCTTGCTCAGAGATCGGAAATTCAATTAAATAATTTATTCATTTATTTAACAGAAAACATCGCCGATGATCCATCTGCTCCTGTAAAGAGTGTTTCTTTTGCTTTTACTAAAAACACACACGAAAAGATATGCTCTTTAAACGAACCGTATCAACCTTTGGATATTCCTCCATGGACCCAATCTGGACGTAATCATAATTTTCAGAATGAGTGGTTCACAACATACCCTTGGCTTCATTTTGACTCAATGACTAAAAGTATTTTTTGTTTCATATGTGTCCAAGCGCTAGGAAAAAAATTAGTAAAATGTGAAAAAAATCATGAAACAAACTTAGTGATTGATGGGTATAAAAACTGGAAAAAAATTATCATAAAATTAAAAAGTCACGAAAAATCTGCTTTTCACAAAGAATCATTTATAAAATTAGAAGCACTGAAGAAAAATACTCCAATTATTTCCTTATTATCTGAACAAACATTATCTGTTCAAATACAAAATCAAATCGCTCTAAAAACAATAATAACCTCAGCATTATATTTAGCTCGTCAGGGAATTGCATTTAGAGCACATGATATTAATGAAGGAAATTTCATTCAATTATTACGTCTCAGGGAAAATGACATTCCAGAATTAAAATTATTTTTAAAACACAAAAAATCATATAATTCTTCAGATATTCAGAATGAAATATTGAGAATTATTTCCCATGATATTTTGCGTAAAATTATTAAAATAATAAAAAAAAGAGGAGAATATTCTCTCATTGTTGATGAAACCAATGATGTACAGGGAAAAGAACAAGTTTCTATATCGATCAGATCTGTAGATGAAGATACTCTTGAAATTGATGAGTTTTTTCTTGGTCTCTATGACACTCACTCTATGACTGGGGAATCATTGTATAATATTATAAAAGACATGCTTATTCGTTTTGATTTAAGTATGGATCTCTTGCGAGGACAATGCTATGACGGAGGATCAAATATGACCGGAATAAAAAACGGTGTCAAATCAAGAGTGTTGGCAGATCAACCAATGGCTTTATTTATTCATTGTTCAGCTCATTCTCTAAATTTGGCTGTGCAGGATTCTTCAAAAAGAATTCCTTTAATACGTGATTGCCTTCAATGGGTAAACGACATAGGAGTTATTGTCAAAGAATCACCAAAACGATCACATAATTTTCATGAGATTGCTAAGGCTCATGGAATAGAGAAAACTGGCCCTCGGCCATTATGCCCAACCCGTTGGACCATCAGACATACTTCATTGTCAGGGGTTATCAATACTTACCCTGCTGTTTTGGACTTTCTATTTTCATTAGCATCTTGTAATGATGATATAGGGTCCAAAGCCAGGGGACTTTATGATCAATTATCAAAGGGTTCTATATACTTTGGAATTAGACTTAGTTATCTAATGTTTTCTTTAACTGATCAATTGAGCAATGTTCTTCAAAGTGAAACGCAAACTGTAGCTGGGGCAAAGGAAGCTGTTGAGTTAGTTTTAGAATCTTTAAAAAAAAAACGCTCAGAACAATTTTTTAATGAAATGTGGAAGGATGTAAAGAAAAAAATAAAAGAAATGAATCTTGAGGAGCCCTCGTTACCGAGAAAGCGAGAGATTCCTAAAAAATTTCTATATAAACCTAACGAGTCTGAACACAAGTTCACGTCAATAGAAGAATATTTTAGAAAAACTTTCTATGAAGTTATTGATGGGATAATCAACGAGATTGAATTAAGATTCTCCCAACCGGGGTTTTTAAAATATCTACAAATCGAAAAAATTGTTATTTTAGAAACCCGTTTTTGGGACCAATCTGTTATAGATATTTTAAAAGAATATGAGTTTGTAGAAGAAAAGGTCAAAAGAGAATTTGATTTCTTTAGGGAATTAATTCCTCAAGCTAAATGCTTGAATGATTTTGTAATAAAATACAAAAATCTTAATCAAGAATCAAAAAAATTATTTCCTAACCTGAGAAATATTCTAAAACTACTTTTAGTGATCCCGGCCACATCAGCAACCGCTGAGCGCTCATTTTCTATGTTAAGAAGAATAAAAACATATCTTCGCTCAACAATGACGCAAGAACGATTAAATCATGTATGCATAATAAATACATATCCAGAAATCGTAGATGAAATAGATATCCAAAATATCATGGCTACATTTATAAATAGTAATGACTTTAGAATTCAACATTTTGGCAAAATTAAAAAATAATTTCCATGATTTATAAATAATATTATTATTGATATATATATATATTTATATAAATAAAAATTGTATTCAAGCAAATGTTTCTTTTTAATTATTATTACTCTTATTAAACCTTTTTTTTTATATTCTTTCCCTTTCAATCACATCACTTTTTTTTTTTTTTTTTAACATTCACACTTTTTTCTCATTCACACTCACATGCACCCACACATTCATACAGTCTTTTCGGCTTAGGCCATTTAAGACTTTGACGATAACAGTTATGAATATATATTATTTGGGGTCCAGGCATTCTTATTTAAGCCATTTGGTATCCAAATGCCTTAAATAAAATCATCGGACTGCCTGGGGTCCGAACCCGCGACGTTCGGTATACGAGGTTAGCACTCTAACCCCTACACCAAGCCCCGAGGGCAATCATATCATCTCCATATAGGAAGAGGTTGCCCCCCCCTGATTCAAATTCGTTCCGGCGCCCCTGATATTTAGTGCCTTCTTTTTCCATAGTCTGTCAGGTGTATAGAGCCCAAAAAATCTTTTATAGGAATTTCTACCCCTTCAAAGAAGAGCATATAAAATTTATTTTTTAATTCATTTTTACGCCCTAATAAACCCGGGTTCAAGTTTAACGGGATTCTTTTCCCCAATCTACTTACCTTCAAATATTTAAAATGCTTATGAGTTTTATTATAATTAAGAAGTTGTTGTCTTTCTTAAATTCTTAGAATTATTTCATATCTTGAAAAAAATCTCAAATATGATACTAACATTTTTTTTCTCTTTAATTTCAGGTGAGTTTTGAGTTTGACTTCTCTCTCCTTTCGTGTCTTCGTAGCCATCGCATCATTTGTAAGTAAAAAAAAAAAAAGAAAATTCTACCTACTAAAAATATTTCCCATCTATAAAACAGAACACATTAAAAAAATTTATTTCTATGTCATTTGAATGACGTTTCGATATCCGTTTTGATTTCGGTTTAAATCTCACATTCTTCTTTCTAACAAACATTAAAAAAGCCATTTCCATCGGGTGTATGTGGGGGTGGGTGTTATGTTTGTTCACGACTCGAGGCCAAGCCAAGCGAGACGAACTGATGCTGGAGAAATGGGTCCAGCCACTCATATACTACATTAAGGAGGGAGAGACGGACAGTGCAGGTGCTCGCCGGTATACAAAGCTATCGGCAGTAGGCATTGTTCCCTATTCTAGAGCTCTCAAGTGCCCCCCCCGCACTCTTGTTTCCTCCTACACATACCAACCCTTCCGATTCACTTAAAATACCTTTTTTTACGCTATTTATTAGCCTCCCTATTCGATATTTTTATTAGGGCCTATTATTCTCGGTATCAACAAAAGAAAAATTTTTATAATATTCTGCCGGAAGAACCGAAATAAGTGCTGTTCAGCCCAAACAACGGACCTTAAGAATTTAGTAAAATAAAAAAAGGGTCTAAAGGAGGAAGCGAATAACAAAAGTTAAAATATTATTGTTTTATTGGTGGGATTGTACCCAGGATCTCCTAACCTTAACCAATCCCACTTTTAAAGTAAATAGGTTTCAATTCATAAAAGGAAAAAACATCTATTCCCTAACACATACTATTTATCACATTATTAAAAATAAATAAATATTTTGCATTAGATAAAGATATCTAACCGGTTGCTTCACATCTAGTCAACTAGCAAACCTATCTGATCGATAGAAAATCATCGATATAGTAAACAAGAACACCCTTAACCTTCGAGATAAAAAAATAATTTTTTCACATATAGGCCTAATTAGCTCTCTGAGGTATAATGAGTTTTGTGAAGTTACCCAAGTTAGCAACTTAATAAAAGCAACTTTTAAAATTAATTAAAATAAATATCAAAAATCTCGACAAAAAATAACACAAGGTTAAGCTTCAAAAGGATTTTATTTTAGCACATATGCGCATTTCGACGTTAATACGTCATTTAGCTCAGAAGGTGACGTATTAACGTCGAAATGCGCATATGCTAAAATAAAATTCAACTAAGGTGTGGTGGCTGTGATGATAATTCAGAGAGGAAGGGCAGAGGCAGCCAAAAGGAAATAATTCTGAATGCTACAACAATTTTCCGGAGACGTTTCGGTGCATTTATTAGTGCTCCATCTTCAGTCCTTTAATTGTTTTTTTGTGCTCAGAGTTAGTCTAAAATTGCTTGATATATACATATGTCTTTAATGAACATGTATATTGTTGAACTGGCATACAATGTTTGACAATGGTCACCCAAGAAAGTGAACTATATGAATATTCATATAGTTCACTTTCTTGGGTGACCATTGTCAAACATTGTATACCAGTTCAACAATATACATGTTCAATTGTAACATATGTATATATCGCAGAGTATAATCAAATCTATTTATTCGCGGGGGAGCTAGTTAGTCAAATGAAAAGCAACCGGTTGTGGAAGCTTGATTTTTTTTGGTTTCTTTCCCGATTAAACCAAATCTTTTTTAGTGTTTTTTTGAAGATTTTGATCCTCCAATAAAAGTCCTGAAAATGGTTCTCTGTTTCATTTTATATTACCTATACCGAATTTTCTCCTTGATAACAATTTATTAGCCTAACCCACTTATAAAATTATTAATAGTAGATTTGTATCTTAAAAGTCTTATTCAATCAAAATAAATTCTCTATCAGAGGCTGTTTTTGATCTCTTCTACTCTCTCACTTAATTTATTCATTTCATTAAATAAAATTTATAAGTAGAAACTAAATTAAAATGTCCGGCCAACTTGGTCTTTTTTCCTCGTTTCTCTCTTTTCCTACCTAATTCTTCGGAGCCATATTTATTTCATTTTATATCTCGACGCCGACATGTTTTCTTTTTTCTCTGCATCCGAGAAGCAACCACTAGATAAGGTATCACTTACATTCTTTCTTTAAATTATATTTCCATAGCTTTATATATATAATATTTCAATTTTTTTATTCCTCTTTCTCTTTCACTCTTTTTCTTATTTGATTTAGAGCTCCATAAATAAACAAGTGGGCTTCCATTTTTGGATCGAATATCTATTTTTATAGACATAAAATTTATCTATTTCTCCTATCGTTTTTGTAAAAGAAAATAATAATTTGACATAATCCTAAACAAATCATAAAATCCTAGGTCCAGGTCCGTTTACGGGACATTGCCATGTTGACCTTTGCATTCACTATGCTGGTGGGTTTGAACCCAGAATCTCCAGAATACTTGTGCTTGCTTATCAGACCGACAAGTTTACATAAATTGTAAGCATGCTACCACATGCTATGTGGGTAGGATCTTTCGGATTTAACTCCGATCCGATCCAAGATTTTCGGATCTGGATTGAAATCATTCATTTGCTCTCTGGATCTAGGATCAGATCCTTTTCAAAGGATTAGCAATCCTTTCGCCATCCTTTTCAAAGGATTGCCAATCCTTAAAATCTTTTACTTTTTTTTTAAATAAATATGTATTGTAGACTATATTCTTTTGATTCATCAAAACACCTAAAAACCATGTCCGGATCGGATTTTCGGGTCGCGGATCTGGATTTGCGGATCCTTTTTCTAAATCAAATCGGATCGTTCTAGTTTGTTGGATTGCCGGATCGGATCCATAATCGTTTTGTAGCAGCAGGATCGGATTAGTGGATCGGATCGTCCGAAAACCCCGAATCTTCGGAAAGGATCGTTAATGTTTTTTATAGGATTTTGTCCACCCCCTGCCTTTGACTAACCGTCACAGGAGTAAATCTTTACAAAGTACTGTACATTATAAAAAACTTTATTTAGATTGGTATGTTTAGTTTTATTTTCCCTATTTAAAGAGATATAATTAAAGTTGATCTAATTGAATTTTTCTTTCTCACCTTTACATAATTTTTTGATGATTAGAAAAAATTTAGTATATGTTAAAATTTCGCACAATTATCCCATCACCGCCCTCTCATTTCCTTTTAAAAAACGGCGCGCTATTCTTTTGATAGTTCAATCAATTCTGATGACATACTATTTTAATAAATCGATAATGTATATCTTTAAATAAGTTTAATCTCTGAGTTGTCAACTTTCACCATATGCTAATAACTCAACAAATTACATCCAAACTCGGTTATTATAAAATTTCAAAGTCAAGTTCTAAATTATAGCCAGCTCGATGGGAGTATTTAGTCCGATCGATGGAAACTCTAATAAAATGCTATATTTATTTTAAATTATGCCTCGGATCGTCAGCCAGTTTTTCTGAATTCTTATTTAACATACTACAATATAATAATATAATCCCTTCCACGAGAGGAAATTTAATATCTATAATTTAATGAAATTTTATTGAAGACTAGTAATCTGAATAATTTAGAATGAAATATCTTTCTTATTGTAAGTTGACTTAAATGAAAAAACTTGCTAATGAGAAATTATAATAACGAGAACTTAAAAATTACAAGTTTTCAATAGACAAATTTATTATTTAACTTTAGATCATGAATTATTGTAATTAAGGTTTAACAAAATCATTAAGAAGGATGAAATCCTGTCTGGTATTTTTTCTTAAATATATTTATAAAATTTTTCAATATAAAAACTGGTTTGTTTTTCGATTCCGTGCTCAGAATTTGCAAAAGAAAGTTTAAATAAACTGGGCAGCTTGCACCAAAAGCATGGGATAAATGAATTTTTTTGTTCCTGGAAGATAGGCAACCAAAATTACATTCTCACTAATGAATTTTTTTCTCAATTTCTCTAGAGCAGACCAAGCTATTATCTTGATTATTTTTAACAACAATTCTTCCACAACAAATGTTCGCAAATATTAGTGTGTAGGTTTGGATGCCTATCTTCCAGCAATTGAATTTATTTTCTCATACTGTACTTTAATTTTGTGCAAATCGTATTCACTTGTTGCCTCATTCCTTATCAGAATATTCAACGTTGATACGCTGATGGTTGTTTTTCAGCGTCCAATCAAGAAATGATATTAATTGATATCTCAGTTAATTCTTCTAATAATATTTCATTCTGGTTTTATGACATTAATATATTAATAATTTTTGCGACATATTTCTTTCACATGAGCTAGAAGGAATTTATTTATTAGAAGATGTCAAATTAAAATTTGATTTTTGGCAAGATTATTCAAAGGGCGAGTGTTTCCCTTATTTACATACCCATCTACAGTGCAACATAGCACACCGCTGTAGGCCATCAATATTATATTGTTTTGTCACTGAATCCAATTAAGGCACGCGGCTATTTCTATTCACCGGCTGTCATTTTCAATTCATCTTTGTCAACAGACAATGTCATCTCGATCAGTCATTTTTTTTTTTCTGATTGATTCTTTAATTCATTTTCTTATATTAATAGAAATTTTCTTGAGAGTGAAACTAAAATGACAAATTTTTGCTTTAGGTATGAAAAGCATAAAAAATTCGAGATGTAGATGGTAATTCACGTTTTTGGAAGACATGAAAATCCAACAATTAAATTAGATATCTCCCTGGCCTGCAACGCAAAGCTTTTTGAATAAAATCGTACTGATTGAGTTATTTTTCGAAATTTACAAAACAGATTTTGATTAAAATTCATAATATTAAAAAAGGTTGTTAATATTTAAACTCTGAGATAATTATCAGGCCAATTTATTTAGATCAGCTCCTCTCACAATGGGTCAACGCTTCTGAGTTCTAACAACTCCTTCGGGACCATGCGGGGTTAATAATCAAATTTGCTCTCAATTTTGTTATAATAGTCTGTATATTGATAATAATAATTTCGCAGATGCACATATAACTGAAAGGCAATGCAGCCAGAATAAGAATGATTCTTCTCTGAAACCTCTTTTTTCTGGATGCAATGCCTTTCAGTTATATGTGCATCTGCGAAATCATTATGCAGCCAGAAAAAGAATGATTCTTCTTTGAAACCTTTCTTTTCTGGATGCAATGCCTTTTCAGTTATATAGGCACCTGCGAAATCATTATGCAGCTAGAAAAAAAAATGATTCTACTCTGAAACCTTTCATTTTTCTGGATGCATTGCCTTTCAGTTATATAGGCATCTGCGAAATCATTATGCAGCCAGAAAAAGAATGATTCTTCTTTGAAACCTTTCTTTTTCTGGATGCAATGCCTTTCAGTTATATAGGCACCTGCTAAATCATTATGCAGCCAGAAAAAGAATGATTATATTCTGAAATCATTCTTTTTCTGCCGTTTAATAATTAACAAACTTCTCAATCATACACCAGGCTGTTCTCCACCATCATCTGTCAAATTCATAAATTAATTATTTTTGAAATATGAAGAATAGAAATGACTGTGGTGATGATTGAACAAGGAACGCTATGAGCAGCGCAGCCAGCAGAAATAAAAAAACCTTTATATTATTTCTGCTGGCCCTGTTCATTGCGTTCCTATATTCAATTTTTAAAATAATGTATATTCTCATTTTCATTCAAGTTGTTTGAAACAGGTTACTTTTGAATATTGAAAGTGAGAGAGTTGTGTATTGTAGTATCACTTACACCAGATTTTTTGTTTCCGAAATTGCTTTTTTTCTAAATCTTCACATATTATTATAAACGTATAAATTTAACAATTCCGAATAAACTTATTGAAGATGATATATTATATTATCTCTCTGGTTCCAATTCAATCCAGAACTTATATTAAATGGTTTTAAATTATAAATTCATCTGATGTTGCATAAATTTCCGACCGTGTATTAAGATATAAATGTAAAGAGAAGGGAACACACACCCTGCCCCACTGCAATAGAGCCTTTTGTTCATCGGCAACATAAATTTGTCACTTTTTGAGCGGCTCTCAGCACGTCAGCTTGACGGCTGATTGCCTGCCTGTCTGCTGCATTCCATACTCTGACTGACACGCTCGGTTTGCATTCAATCCTGAATTTAGAATTTAATTTAAGCGCATTGACCCTTTTCTTTTATATATATATATATATACATATATATATATAATCTTAAAACAAATATCCCCACCCGCATCTTTCTTTGCACGCTTTTTATAATTTCTATGCATTAACTGAAAATTTTATTCAATTTATCCATTGGAGGAATTGCTTAACGGGATTTCGCTTTGCAATATTTCCACGGTCGAGAGTCGGGCCGGAGACCTCTGGAGGTCAGAACCTCTTCTTGTTTTTTTTTTCTTTTTACCTTTTTTTCTTACTGGTTGCTCGCACTCGTCAAATGGCTGACAGATCGCAAACGGACGCAACAGAAACACTTAAGATAATATGGGATAGGCGCTATTTTGATGAAGAAGCCTTTTTTCTTTTGCTGGGTCAACTTAAGAGTTCACCAACAATCTCCTTCCCATCAGATTTTTTTTTTTTTTTAATATTAAATTACGTATCCATATTCAAAAGTTTTTTTTTATCTCAAAAGATTTTATTATTTTATTGTATTCATTTATGTTTGTCCTTTATAACAACTCTTTTATAACACACACACATCAGGTGAACGGTGAATTTTCATTAAAAACATCTATGTGGAATTCAAACCATGAATCGCTTTTCTTCTATACATGTTTCATTTGCATTTAGAGAGATTATGGGTAGGGGAATAATATAGACAGACAGCCTACTGAAATGTTTCTTCATGATTCATAAATTTAATATCAAAATGAGCAAATAAGTGCTTAAATTATTTTGCACTCAAATAGAAGAGTTATAGTTATTACAGGACTTAAATTA
>JAKCPI010005218.1:0-41007 GCA_023213315.1 Euborellia annulipes | reverse complement strand
CAAAAAATATAAAGGCCCTAGGGGTATAAGAATGGTGAAAATGCCCTTGGAACATATTTCAATGATACATAGGGGATTTGTAGGTACTAATAAAATAATAAGTTGCTGAAAGTTTCAGATCGCTATCTCAAATGGTTTTTGAGAAAAACCAAAATATGTAAAAATCCGAAAAACATTTTTTTTCTCAGGAACGGCTGAATCGATTGATTTGAATTTTTGATATGTTTTGGGGGCTGATGGTACCTTCTAGGGAAAAAATCAAGACCTATATCGGATCATGACATCCTTGAAAAAAATGGCGTTTTTTGTTTAATTTTAATTTTTAACCATGATACAATTTTGGCACAAAAATGAAACAATTTTTTTGAAATCCTCATTCAATTTCCTGTAAGTTCATAAGTTCATAAATTCATAAAAAAAGGTACGCCATAGTAGAAAAAAATAAAAACCATTTATTACTAAAATATTGGCTTTATATGTTTTGTGCTTTAATCTTGTTTTTTATTGCTTAAGCTTACACATATATTTTCATTTTATTCAAAATAACCAGTTTATATTCATAACATCAAAATTGTTTGCCTAAATCAAAACTTAAAATTTTTAAATATCTATAATCATTAACTATAATGCTATAAGATAGAAACAGTTTTTGATTAATGAATAATAAAAATAAAAACTAATATCAAAAAGATAAATCTTTCAACAATAAAAAATGCAGAATCACGTTTAATCAGTCTTCGTCACTGTCTTCTTCAATCACGTTGTCTTTATCAAATAATTTGCTCAATGTTTCAGCGGGCCTCAGAATTTTTGTCAAATATCTTCCGTATGACAAATAATAAACAATGGCAGCAACGTGAGAGCAACATCCAATTGTTCTAAGACCATTCGCACACTCACAGCTATGTCTTAATGCGCCTTTAGGTCCATTAGCATTTTTTTTATATTTAATAAAACATCTATACACTTTGTTATTAATATGGCGAGAGTGTACTTGAGCTTTAAGTATGTTAGTATGGTCTTTTACATATTGGATAGTAAGTTCAGGGTTCAGGGGCGTATATAGAAATTTTTTTTTAGGGGGGGGGGGGCCTGAACTCAAAAATTTTTCTGCTAAAAATTTTATTTTTAAGAAACTAAATTTTTTTTTCACACGAAATTTTTTGCGGAAAATTTTTTCTTTTGCGGAACCAAAGTTTTCCATCCTGCGAAAAAATTTGTTGCGCTGATGTCTGTATATCCCTATATATGTATATGTATTTGGGAAATTTCGGGGGGGAGGGGTCCGGGCCCCCTCGGCCCTCCCCCCTTATATACGCCCCTGAGTAATTTATATAGTAGATTTATCTTTTTGATATTAGTTTTTATTTTTATTATTCATTAATCAAAAACTGTTTCTATCTTATAGCATTATAGTTAATGATTATAGATATTTAAAAATTTTAAGTTTTGATTTAGGCAAACAATTTTGATGTTATGAATATAAACTGGTTATTTTGAATAAAATGAAAATATATGTGTAAGCTTAAGCAATAAAAAACAAGATTAAAGCACAAAACATATAAAGCCAATATTTTAGTAATAAATGGTTTTTATCTTAAAAGAATGGAAGGAGGTAGCAGCCAGGAAGGAGTGTCTCCAAAACAATGAAACTCCCAGATATTCGCGACGTTTCGGTCCAAATTTATTTGACCATCATCAGGCAATCAGGAGTTGTCATATGTAAATTTATATAAATATATTTAATCATATGTTGCTTCGGACTTGTTAATGACATTAAAATTTTGCTCATCTGCAATCGAAGGCTTAGATATGTGAGGAAGTAATGATGGTTTTTATTTTTTTCTACTATGGCGTACCTTTTTTTATGAATTTATGAACTTATGAACTTACAGGAAATTGAATGAGGATTTCAAAAAAATTGTTTCATTTTTGTGCCAAAATTGTATCATGGTTAAAAATTAAAATTAAACAAAAAACGCCATTTTTTTCAAGGATGTCATGATCCGATATAGGTCTTGATTTTTTCCCTAGAAGGTACCATCAGCCCCCAAAACATATCAAAAATTCAAATCAATCGATTCAGCCGTTCCTGAGAAAAAATGTTTTTCGGATTTTTACATATTTTGGTTTTTCTCAAAAACCATTTGAGATAGCGATCTGAAACTTTCAGCATCTTATTATTTTATTAGTACCTACAAATCCCCTATGTATCATTGAAATATGTTCCAAGGGCATTTTCACCATTCTTATACCCCTAGGGCCTTTATATAAAAATATTTTTTCTATTTATTCATATTTATTATTTTAATTAAAAACTCGATCCCATAATCTTCTAAATTATTTTATTATTTTATTTATAAAAATAGCAACCCCTTGGGTACACGAATTCATTATATCTAAAAAATTGGATAATTTTAATTGGGCTACCCAAAGTAATATATTTTAAGATAGAAAAAAAAGAAAATAGAAATTTAATTCGTTATCAAAATGAGATATGCAAATGATTCATTACCTTAATAAAAAAATGACCAAAGGGAGTAAATGAGTTTGGGGATGAACGTCTTAATCGCACAAATTACAACACAATATAACCGCCGACCCCGCACCACGAGAATAATAAGGGCGAGGACAAAAGAAGAAGAACAACAACACAATATAAAAGAAAGTAAACACCCTTAAAACTCACCACCAATTAGGGGTTGGGAGCAGCAAATTTTAAACTTTCATAAAACCATACCTATAGCTAAGAACCACCGTAATGTACACCCCTTAACACCCTCTGGTTTCATCATTAAAAAAAGGATAATTTTATAAATATATGTTAAGAAAGAAAATACAAAAATAACATGTTAACCCTTTATGAAAATGAAATATGCAAATTATAAATACCTTTTAATTGGAGTGAGATGAGGGTTGTGTGTCCTTTTCTTCTCACTAATAGAAGAGAAGATTTTTGCGCAGAGATGGCTCCTTCCTCGAGATGGATTCAACTAAAAGACTTGCTTTGCTTTGCTTGCTTTCTTGAGTTTACTTTTTTAAAAATAATTTGCAATTGCGTATGTGCTGTTTATTTTATAATTATGATGAATAATGATGACGAACATGGATGTTTTTTCTTCTGAAACAAAGAAATATTAAGCTGTTATTTTGTATCCTATTCAATCATAAATAAATAAAGATTATTTTATTAAATCATTGTTTTATTTATCCCTTAATCCTTTCATAAATATTTTTTTAAATTCTAATTCTAATATTGGAATATTTATATTTGCAGAATAATTATTTGACTCATCTTATGAAAGTGTTATTTGGGCTAGTGGTATTATAAATAAAAAAAAAAATAAAAAATTCAATTTTATGTAAGAGCATCTAAAAAATAATTGATTTTTGAATTTTAATAAAAATCGTCGGAAAGAATTTTGAAAAAATTAAAAAAAAATTGAAAAAGTGTATAAGCTTATTTTCAGGTTCTAGGTGGGTGTCTAACTTAAATATAAAATTTCACCCCCTAGCTCAATTCTTTCATGCTTTAAATTGAACCCAGACAGACACACAGACAGACCATGTTGCAAAAATCATTTTTTTAAATTCAGAGGACCTAAAAACGTGTATATCCATCAAAAACGTGACATTTTACTTTCTCTTACCCTATATATGAAGAGAGAGAAAGTATTGTTTGACACGAATCCAATACTTTCTCTCTATATATTAACAGGGTGGCTACAGAGATATAATTTGAAATTTCCCTGATAATTCCAGGTTTTCCATTTCTCTTTCGATTACCGAAGGTAAGAGAAAGTTGTGTGCTGTGCGCCAGTCACACCAGATTTTTTCTTGTTTTATACAAAAAGTGCACAGAGTAATAATGTTGTGATTTAAATAAAGAGGTAGATCTTTTTGTTCCCTACAAGATGGCGGTCTTATCTCAATTTCGATCATAATGGCGCTTGGTTCCTTTATGCATAACATCGACCATTTAATATTTTTAAAAGGGTTGCGCCAAGTTGACTTCTTTTACAAAGACATGGAAATCTTTTTTCCGAGGTAAGAGGTCGACATAAAGAAACTTATTGAATTTTGGAGATTCGAACAGTGGCAACCGAGGGGGGGGGGGGCGGGGGGGGGGCGATCCGCCCCAGGCCCCGAGCCGGCATAGGCCCCCATATATTTATAAAAAATCAAAATTTAATGAAAATTTCTCTTTGAGAGGCCCCGGGGCCCTCAGGGCTCAAGTAAAAACCAAAAAATTTAGTTAAAAAAATCAAAATTTAATGAAAATTTCTCTTTTTGAGGCCCCGGGGCCCTCAGGGCTCAAATAAAAACCGAAAAATTTAGTTAAAAAATCAAAATTTAATGAAAATTTCTCTTTGAAAACCCCGGGGCCCTCAGGGCTCAAATAAAAACCGAAAAATTTAGTTAAAAAATCAAAATTTAATGAAAATTTCTCTTTGAGAGGCCCAGGGGCCCTCAGGGCTCAAATAAAAACCGAAAAATTTAGTTAAAAAATCAAAATTTAATGAAGATTTCTCTTTTTGAGGCCCAGGGGCCCTCAGGGCTAAAATAAAAACCGAAAAATTTAGTTAAAATATCAAATTTAATGAAAATTTCTCTTTGAGAGGCCCCGGGACCCATGGGGTTCAGGAATATACGGTATTTTAAAAATATTTTTATGTATGGAGAAGAGGGATATTTAAAGATGAGCAGCCCCCCCCCAAAAAAAAAAATCAATATAAGGCCCCCTCTTCTAGTGCCGCCCCAGGCCCCCAACTGCCTCGGTACGCCTCTGGATTCGAAAATGAATGTTACTATAAATTGATGGATATTTAGAAAGGTTGAAAAAAATTTTTAATTCTTCAAAATAAAAATATTTATGATACAGCAAACTAGAGCCGTAACCAGAAAATATTTTCTGGGAGAGATCAGATGATCCCCTTTCCAAATCAATAAATTTTAAAGAACAAAATATTTTTTATAATTGCTAACAAGATTTAAAATTTCAACATCATGTTTCTTCTCTACGGGATTTAAGAAAATGGAAGTGTCCTTACTGTATATCAGTACTGTTATCGAAAAGCTCCCTTTTGATGTTCAGAATTTTAAAGTGTGGATGAGATCTCTAGGAATTCGACAACGACCGGACATAACCATTATATTCTACGGGGTTTTCAATTTTTCAAATTTTTTATTAATTAAAAGCAAATGTCAATTCGTATTAAAGAGCAATTCATTAGTATATAAATTAAATGATTTATTTGGGATGGCAATTTATTAATGAATTGCTTGCTTATTGACTTAATAAATATAGAATACCAGTGTAAGTATATAAACTGGTCGGTATATCAAATTTTATTTATGTTGTTTTCAGTTAAAGGAGATGGAGGGAGGCTTAATGCATTCAGTCTTTATATAAACAAATTTAAAAAAAAATTTACTGAAATTTTTATTTAAAAAAAAAAATATATTCATTAAAAACAAATTAATCCTTTTGATGTTTAAACTTTAATTTAAATTTGTAAAAAAAAAAAAAAGGTTTAAAATATTCAAAATTATTTAAATTTTTTTATGAATAATTATTACTAATAGGAACCCTTTACGTGAGGATGAATTTCATATTTAGCTTTCTTTTATCCACATACAAAAAAAAAAAAAAAATTAACTCAATGCATGACCCCTTAAAAAATAAGAAAAAATTTCCTTGCATGAATAATTTAAAAGGTAATTTTTCTTTAAAAAAATTTATTATAAATCAATATCATTTCTGCTATTTATTTATTTATTTTTTAAGTATTTTTAGCTTAGGCTATAAAGACTTTAACAATACTGAAATAATTTAAATTCCCTACTGTATGTGGGGCTCCAGGAACATTTATTTATATCATTTGGTATCCAAATTTAAATTTAAAGAGATATTCATTTGACTGTCTGGGATTCGAACCCGCGGCCCTTGGCTTTAAGACTATCAATATTGACTATATGCTATATTAAATTTTTTTTAACAATTAATTTGTTTTTAATAAATATTTTTTAGAAAAATTTCTTTTTTTTTATTCTGAATATATTAAAAACCTATTTTAAAAGATTCTGACAAAAAGCAATCTAAGCTTATAGCTGTGATGTTATATTAATGAGAGGGTAGAAAATGAGAGATTCAGGCAGCTAAGGTTTTTTGCACGGCTGACGTTTCGGTGTATGTACAGTAGAGTGAGCCACAATTAAGTCCCCACCTGGAAGCTAGAGCCTTAAGTATATGGTATATAGTGAAATAATTTTAATGACCAAAAAGGTTAAATAACCTTAAGGCTCTAGTTACCAGGTGGGGAGGCGCTCACTGTACCTGGTCATCGCATATGTACATCGCTGTGTATGTATTTGTTGTATAAGAATGTATAAAATCCACTATGACACTTGCATAATGACTTTTCGCCAGCTCTGAAGAGCCTTAGCTCATTTTCTACCCTCTCATTAATTAAAAGATTCTGCTCTCCTCCCAACATTTGGGATAGACTGTGATTCTTATTATTCTAAAAGTGAACTCCTATTCACATAGAAAAAACCTGAAGTGCTTTTTACTTTGATCCGAATAAATACACCTTTACCTATTAATATTAAATATTAGTGATATATTTTCGAAAAATATTTCTAACTATAAAGGCAAAAAAAAAAAAAATATTCAATTATAAAGCTAACAAAAACATAATTTATTCTATATTCTTAACTAAAGACTGAAATTATCCAAGAGCGAACTAGAGAGAGAGAAAAAAAATGGTGAATGAAATTAAAAAATATTTTTCGACGTAGGAAGTTTATTGCACATTTTTAAGCAGTCTCTAGAGGATTAATCAAACCCGGTGCCCTTGAAGGCGGAGGGAAAAGGTTGCGGTAAGGGAATATTAAAAACGACCCTAGGGTGGATTTTGAAAAGGAGGGGGGGGGGGAGAGTGATCAAGAGTTGGCGCTCATTATCGAGTCGGGGGAGGGGGGGGGCTGAACGCTCGGCTTGCAGGGGCTGCCATCACCATACCACCCACCCCCATACTATTCCAAAAAACTCCCCAGCCGGCACACACCCTACTCCTAATTGAGTCTGTTTGCTCGCTCTCTCGGGTAGCACAACACGTGCCCTTTGCGAGGATGTGTGTTTAGGCGGCGGCACGTAGCCACCACTACCACCCCCACTAGAATTGAAGGGAAAAGGGCTCTTGAGGGATGCAAACCCTCCCTGGGTCTTGTTTTCCTTGCCAGTCGTTTCAGTTCCAATTATCATTGCTTAATTCCAAGGAGTGGCCTTAGTTTTCGAAAAAAAAAATCATTTATTCAAGGTACTCATTTGTAAAGAGCTACAGGTCATTGTCAAACATGAATTTAAAAGGCAGGAAGGGCAGGAGCTTTCCCTATTCAATCTACGAAAAGGGAAATAAATATCAATGTTTATGGCCGAAGAATTATTCTCTTAAGTAAATAAGAATATACAGCCAAAAAAAAAGTTGAATAAAAGGGAGCAAGGTTCAAATAAAGTCAAGAATTCTACAATAAAATGTTGTAGCCACCACTAAACTAAATTTGTTCACACAAGGAGAATTTGTTTATTAAAGGTTTTATGGTTTATATTATTTCAATCAGGGGCTCACTTGTAGTGAGTACGTGGATGGCAACCACGAGTTACCCGAGCTAAGACTGGACATTTCTTCCTTTCCTCTATGTCAGCCTTTTTTTTCCATGTCAAGCGTCAGGCCAAGAGAATATTTTTTTTTTTTTGAAATTTTGAAATTTTTGTTAAAATATTAATTAGCTTTATTAATTATTATAATTTTTATTTTCAATAATTTTTAAAACTTTATATATCTCAGATAGCTAATTATATGTGAAAAAATCAGTTTTTTTAACTTGAAGGTTACTAAATCTATGATTTGCTATCGGTCAGATAAGATGGATTGTTGACAAGAGGTTCCAAGAAGTGAAGCAACCGGCCCTAAGTCTTACAGGATATTAATATTAGAAGAGACAACGATAGATGTCTATTCTCCTGTTTTAATCCCTATAAGCTTATGTTTTCTATTAATAATTTAAGCAAATATTTTGAATAGATTATATAAATAAAGTCTTGGGTGTATATGAGGGGGAAGGTTAGCGAATTGGATGTAGATGATAGATATTTAAAAATGTCTGGAAACCACCCCAAGATAATTAATTACCGTATATAAATGCTTCTCATTCCAAAAAATCTTCCAAAGGTCCCCATCCATCGCAGGTCAAACAGACTGCTAAGTTTTCTTCTTAGAATCACATATTAAGGGAGCTAGGGATTTGGAAATTAGAAAATAAAAATCAATCAGTAAATGAATAAATATTTAAATGCTAAACAAAACCCCCCTAGTTGTCATTAGGTGTTCCATTTGCAGGATAGCATACTTGTGAGTGAGTTCATTTCTTTGAAGATGAATCCCATTGCTCCAGCAGCTGTGTTCAGATTCAATTCGATTAGTGGTATTGGCTTAACATGGTCCAGCAGGAACTCAACTGACTTGGTCCTCTCCCTCGGGATTTTCTCCTCCTCTCTCTCTCTCTACATTCTGGTCAAATCCAGTGTAGCGGTCAATTAGGATAATTCGTAGCGGAGAACTTGGCTTCTTGCAAGAGGAAATCAATTTCCACTTCCATGTCTTATGAATATTAATCCAGCATGATTCTTGGAAATAATTTTATATACCGTCATAGCATGAGATCATGTCTTTCAAAAGATTTACAAAATTGGTTATATAAAATTTACTCAGTAGCTCTAGGGGAGTGGCCCTTCAATGTATTAGATAAGGGAAGAAAAATTACGTATGGGAAAATTGGGAACTAGTGATAAGGCCTAGTAGGCCTAAAAGTTAGCTCAAGATTAAATTTTACTAAGAAGAAATGTCAACTCAGGTGAATCCAGTTGATATAAATAATAAATTTACTAAGAGTATTCTTGTTAGCAAAAAAAAAGAAAAAGTTCATGAGCGCATCAATAAATCGAGTATTACTGAAACTATACCTTGATGCTTGAATTGAAGGGCTTAGTGGAAGATAGTCATAAGCCACCATTTTGTCATTTTTGAGATATTCATACCATTGCATTCTTTACATATCCCTCTTTATTACCACACAAAGAAGTTCCTTGATTTTACAGTAATTGGATATAATAAGTGGAATTTCTTTACTTGGCCAGCTAACGATGATTTGAGAAATAAGATAGTCATAAGCCACAGCAAAATGGCGTTGAAATCTGGAGTGAATGGAAATTTCTCTCGTGATCAAAGGACTCTGAAAATGAAGAGTTTGATTCTTTTGATACTGATAGTTATGATTCTTAGCACCCAACAAGCACCAGTTCCAGCTCTAATTACATCAAGATAAGAGAAAAGACATATTTTAATATGCATAACCTCTCTTTTGTGGCTTGTGACTATCTTTCACTCAATCATACTTACAATTAATAAACACTAGATTAATTTTCACAAAACCTCATTTTTTAATAGAACTATTAATATTAACAATACTTATTTGGTTAGAATATCATTTCCTCATTATTTCATTTTAACACGTGAGAGCGCACGGTGGGAAATTCTTATTTGAAGGTTTAACACCCTTGTAGATTCCGAATGGCTAATCAGATCAGACTACAATTTTATCTCCATTTGTTCAGAAAGGACTATATAAAAAAAAATTACATAAACACTAGAATTAATTTTTTTCACAAAACCTCATTTCTTAATGCAAAAAATTGCCATTTAGTTTCAGGTGGAATAAAATCATAAGCCCATATTTCGTTTTCTTGTTCACTCCTATAAATGCTTTGAAAACATATACTAGGACGAATTAATGTTCCGTTCTCTACTATCTATCTGTTCATTTACTTTCTCTACCCTTATTGAATTATATATATACAAGTGTTCATTCCTTTTTATAAAGTTATTGTAAATTAAGTGACTGATTTACAGATTTGATTCAAATTTTAATTTGTCAATATCCCGAAACTAATGTATCGTGGCTTATGACTATCTACCAGTGAGTCCTTCAATTATATTTTGCATATAGGCCTATATTCCTCATTATAAATGTAATTAATTTTCTATTTTTTTAGAAATAAAATAAAACTACTACCCAAGTCAAGCAATGTAAAAATTTCAAGTCATAAATGGAACGAAAAAGATTAAATGAAATTTAAACTTACATGTAGAATGAAAATAGAGAAAAAAACATTTGCCTTACATCTTTGTAGAACACGGAAGACACGATGTTGTGAACAAGGGGAAGACGACGTCATTTGTCCGGGACGAAGAGAAATAAATATCTGAAAGAAATAAAAAATTATTTAATGGAAGAAAGTGGAAATAATAATTTTAACTTATAAAGACAAATTATTACAATTAGAATATGAATAAATTGTTATAAAAATTGTTATTTTATTGTTATTGTATATGACTGGTGTTTTTCAAGGCTTTTAAGCATAAAAGATTAATCTCTACATATTTTAATGAATTTAAAGGCAGGAGAATGGGTAAGTTTAAATCATATCGAACTAAAACTCTCTTTTGTAAGACTTAAAATAAATGCCATTATTTGGAATGACTAAGAAGCTTTTTGCTAAAAGGGTAATCTTGCTGGGCATCGATTATTTTGTGTTAAATTCATTAAATTTAAGGAAACCAATGAGTCAGGGTCTCTAAACTATTAAAGCAAAGAAAGGGAAATTTGCAATGAAATGGAACCAAGTGAAATTGCTTTTTATTGGCTCTCGTTGCTGCCACTTTTGTTTAAAAGTGCGGCGGTCCTCGAAATTAACATGAGTCCGGGGTTTATAGTAAAAAAAAAAAGCTCGGAGGCAAACTCATGCTAGGCACAGCTGCTCCAAAAATGATTGGATGCTAACTAGACCTTCTACATGGGAAATAAAAGCTGCCTCCGATCCACAAAGATTTATTATTATTATGATTCATAGATGTTGAACTTTATGATAATATGCTTACATAAATAACAAAAGAATTATTATCGGTTTCAATTATATCATGGAGAAAAAAAAATCATTTTATCATCCGTTGAATAATATGGAAATTAATGATTAAAAAATTTTTTTTTTTATTTCTCTAAAATGTCTGTGACAATAACACCTGAAGATATAGAAAAAGCTGGTAATCATAATTTTAACCCATATTCAATTTTAAACCCTAAATGGCCTCAGCAGCCGAGAGGGCAAAAAAAATCCTTTTTTCATAAACTGTTCGGAGATTATTTAAACTTAGAGCAAAAAAAAAGTTTTATTTTTTATTTTCAAATTTATTAGCAACTGAATTAGGGGTTGACAAATTTCTCTAAATCCATTGTTAGAATCTTTAGCGCTAAGAAACTTTGACATAATTTTTAAACAGATATGAATAGGATGGCAGCCAAGAAAGAAATCAGGCAAAAATTTAATCAATCTTTATCTAATTTTATTACGATTGCCGACGTTTCGGACGCAAATCGCGCCCTTCCTCAGGACAATCGATAGTTAATGAAATACAGATAGGCGTATTTTGTTTATTAACAAAAAAAATATAAATAAAAAAAAAAATAATAATAATAAACAAAATACGCCTGTCTGTATTTCAATAACTATCGATTGTCCTGAGGAAGGGCGCTATTTGCTTCCGAAACGGCGGCAATCGAAATAAAATTAGATAAAGATTGATTAAATTTTTGTCTGATTTCTTTCCTGGCTGCCATCCTACTCATATCTGCTAATAGTTCAGCCATCATCTCAATATAATTTTTAAATATTTTTGTAGAATTTAAATAATAAAATACAGATTTAAAACACTACTACCCTATTAAGGATCCTGAGCTCAATTTGAATTAAAAAACTGACCTTTACAAAAAAGGACGCACGGTCACCTGGTATCGCATTCGCAAAATAAATCAATGTCAACATTAGAAAGGTTCTTTGAGTCTCATAATAGAATATACCGACAGACAAAACACAAAAATATTGGATGCTCAAAAATGATATTTAAGCCTAGCACTCACTCAATGGCTTGCAACAGGGTTTCAATAAAATCCGCCAACTTTACTGATTGTAAATTTATATTCAAATTAAAATTCCTTTTCTAGGAGTAATATATAATCTAGTTTGATAATCCATTCATATTTAATATAAACATATTGAAAAAAATTGAGTATTGTGATTAAGCGAAGAGGCCTATAATTTTATTCTTTAATATATGATGATCTAATAATAGAATTAGCTGATACACAATTTAAAGGGTTGTATAGAGCGTGGAACACAATGCCTCTCCTACCATTCATTATATGTTTATTGCAGCTTCAACTTGGTTTGATAATTATAGCTACAACATAACATGGATTTTAACAACAGAGTTGTGAAGAAAAGTAACCAAAGTCGATGGCCTGGAGGACATCTGCTGCTGGCGGTTTACAAAATGAACCAATTCGACAACTTCTTTTTCTATTATTCAACTAAAATTATATGCAATTATATTTAGAGAGGAAAAAAAAAATTTTAATATTTTTATTATTGTAATTTGCCTAAATCATATTATATATCGAATATATAATGAAGGAGTTATTATCCCTCAGGGGAAATTTTACTGCTTTATCTGATATTTGTGGCTTTGAAATGGTGATGAATAAAATGGGTAAAAATTCATAGAAAATTGCAGAATTCAATTCAACTTTTATAAGTGGTTTTTGTAAAGTTTATCCTTTAAAATTTTATTTTCCAAGCAAATAATGCAATTAATATAAAAAAAAAAAGTAAAAAAATGTTCTTAGAGTTCAACTCAATTGGGGAAAAAAATATTATTGCTCTTCTTCAACTTTTATTTTCTCATGATTCGAGGTAGATTGATATTATAGCTAAATTTAGTAAAAATATGACCGAGAAAGGTGAGAATTAATAAGGAAATAAGCTTGAAGAGAGATAATCTATCATCATAATATAATAGCGGATGACTTCCTGTCCCTGTGTGTGTTTGTGCCTATCAGGGCGCTGATTGGCTAGAGTTACAGGAAGTGGATCGGGAAATCATTTTGATCAAACGGTTCACTCAATCGATTGACGCGTGCTTCAATCAACTTCAATCAAACCTTCAATCTTTTGATCAAAACTCAGTCAGAGTTGAGTTTTCGACTCGGAAGGACGCTTCGAACACCGATTTGGCCTTCCTTGCAATGACGTTGGTTGCCGTTAAAGGGAAAAACAAAAAGCGGAAACGACGTTGGTCCAAGGAATGGTACAAATTAAGAAATCGCTTCCCTCATGAGCATTTACTCAATTACAATTCTATTATGGGGCTCCCAAACTCATGTTCTGAACTTTCTGAACTTTTTTCTCCAATTTCGTTTTGTTTTGTATCTTTTTTTGGTAGAGCGGGGTAATCTACTTGGTTGCCCTTCGTGTGACTGACGTAATGATTGATCAAAATGTGTCTAGACGATCAATCGATTGACTCAAATGATTGAGTCATTCAAACTTTCTATCAATCACCTTCAATGATTGGCTCAAGCGTCATACAGGTTCCTAGACGATCAATCTGGATTGATTCAATCTTTTGATTAAAATGATTGACAGTGTAACGCTAACTTTAATTTTAATTTACAAAATGTTTCAACGAGAGCCTACGACAGTTTAAATCTTATCAATAAATGTGCCAATATATATGATATTATTCTGAGTATAGTCTAAAGTCTGTATGGTCTAAGATGCCGAAAAGATGAAAAATAAAGAAACTTGGCGTGAGTCGCCGGTGACGTCACGGCTTGTAACGCGACATGCTGATAGATGGGCGAAAAGTTTTGAGGCGATGTATTAAAAGTTTAAATTATACTCCTCATTTTGAATATTAGCCCTTCTTTAAAAAAAAAAACAATAATTAGATTAAATATCATTACTATATTCATTATTAAAATAATAATTCCTTAAACTGAGATTATATAGAGGTAAATAATAAATAAATACCAAGTCACACTAATATAAACTCCCCTTTAACTCGTGCCAAAATACCAACGCTACATTTCATAAAGTCAGAGCGGAAATTATTGAGGTCGGGCCATGGAGAAATTAAATTTCCTTTTGCGAGAATTAATTCGTAACCTAAAACAAGAGGACACGTTGCTTGCTCTACAGGGTGGCCATCTCTCACCCTCCCTTTTCAACAAAATGCAACGTCATCTGTGCAAAGTTTTTTTTTTGTCATGTCTCTTCTCTTTCTTTTTTTCACTTGCACTTTATCATTTTTATAATTAATTTTGGAGTTGATAAAAGTTTTTTTTTTTTTTTGTTTCTTCTTTTTGGCAATTTTAAGTCTTTATATTTTCTTTTATGGCTGTCGACCAACGAATGGTCTCAAGTGTTTGTTCCTGATCAGTGTCTTTGAAACACACCCATAAGCTTTGGGTAAGATAAAAACTTTTTAAGAGAGCTAAATATTTTTTCTTCTTTTCAATGGAAATAAAATATATCTCCGTCTGTTTGGATGACAGATTCTTAGAAGATAATTTTTTGGAAGATTTGGAAATGACATTTAAAGAGTCTTTTTTGTATATTTTCTCGAAATTATCCTTTGAGTATCATTATTTTTTTAAATACGAATGAAATATAATTGGGAATAAACGAACCCGTGATTTACCCGGCTTAAAGATTTTTTTCTTAGATTTCATTTTGAATTTTAAGCCCTTCAAATGCGAAATCTCAAAGGCAAAAATCTGGTGTGACTGGCGCACAGCACACAACTTTCTCTTACCTTCGGTAATCGAAAGTTGTGTTCTGTGCTTGTCACACCAGATTTTTTGTGTCGACATATATTTAGTTCCCGACATGACAGTACGGAACATATGAATTCAGATGTAAAATTTATAAGTATGGGAAAATATTTATATTTTGTTACCATGGCAACCATTTCACCTATCTTCCCTATGAAATACAAGAGTAAAGTGGTCTTCAGAAGATTTCAATCGCAAAATGAGAATATACATTTGAAAGAGCATCTAAAAAATAATTGATTTTTGAATTTAAAAAAAAATCGTTGGAGCAAATTTTGAGAAAATCGAAAAAAACTGAAAAAGTACATCAGTAAAGTACTAGTACTCTTTGGCCGATTTTGATTAAAAGCTTATTTTTCCGGTCCCGGGGGTGTTTAACTTAAATATAGAATTTCAACCTCGTAGCTCAATTCCTTCATGCTTAAAATTGAACACACACACACCCACCCACCCACCCACCCACAGACAGACCATGTCGCGAAAACCACTTTTTTGGATTCAGGGGACCTCAAAACGTGAAGATCCATCAAAATCTCGACATCGAATTTTTGACATGAATCCAATACTTTCTCTCTATACCGGGTGGGCCAATAGTGGGTGGACGGAAGATTGTGGGCTTATTAACGGACATTTTTAAAATTTGTTGATCGCACATAATGTGGGGCCTTTAGGGCTACAAATTAAAAATATTTTTGTTCCAATTGCACCTCATATACAGGGTGGTCCATATCAAAGTTATGTTTTTTTAAATGGAACGCCCTGTATATTATTGCATATTTGGATTCTACGGCCAATTTTAGTATGACTTTATGTCATGCAATGTATTCTAAAAACAAACCGTTTAGCCGCAAATCGGGCTTTAGTGAAAAAACTGCTGTCTGAAAAAAATTGAATATCGACCGAACCATAAGGGTTAGAGGACTGTTCTTTTGTGAGGTTACTAACCATGAAATGTACTAATGTAGGCCAGATGGATAACCCGAAACTATACTTATGTTGGGAGAAATGGCCATGCCAATTTGGAAAATTTCAATCATGGATAACTTCATTTTTTCAAATGGAACATGCTACGTTTTTTATGCCATGGGACGTGAAATTTAATTATCTTTCAGATGATATAAGGTTGTCTATATCTATCTTTGGTAGTTTTCTTTTTATTCCAAAATATCTGATAACGAAAAAAAAAATATTTATTATAGACAAAATAATTGAAAAAAAAAAATCCAAACGCAAAACAAAATTGTAATAAATGGAAAAAATATGCTAAATATTCGAAAATGTCTTTTAATTTCCTTTAAAATCATTTATTTGAACTTCTCGAAAAAGAAATAAGGGTTATGTTCAGGTTAGGAGGTTCGCCATCTTGTTGACAAATCATTACCCGAATTTGAGCAAGCGGGACTTCTTTGAATTTAAAGACATTTTCGAATATTTAGCATATTTTTTCCATTTATTACAATTTTGTTTTGCGTTTGGATTTTTTTTTTTTCAATTATTTTGTCTATAATATATATTTTTTTTTTTTTTCGTTATCAGATATTTTGGAATAAAAAGAAAACTACCAAAGATAGATATAGACAACCTTATATCATCTGAAAGATAATTGAATTTCACGTCCCATGGCATAAAAAACGTAGCATGTTCCATTTGAAAAAATGAAGTTATCCATGATTGAAATTTTCCAAATTGGAATAGCCATATCTCCCAACATAAGTATAGTTTCGGGTTCCCCATCTGGCCTACATTAGTACATTTCATGGTTAGTAACCTCACAAAAGAACAGTCCTCTAACCCTTATGGTTCGGTCGATATTCAATTTTTTCAGACAGCAGTTTTTTCACTAAAGCCCGATTTGCGGCTAAACGGTTTGTTTTAGAATACATTGCATGACATAAAGTCATACTAAAATTGGCCGTAGAATCCAAATATGCAATAATATACAGGGCGTTCCATTTAAAAAAACATAACTTTGATATGGACCACCCTGTATATGAGGTGCAATTGGAACAAAAATATTTTTAATTTGTAGCCCTAAAGGCCCCACATTATGTGCGATAAACAAATTTTAAAAATGTCCGTTAATAAGCCCACAATCTTCCGTCCACCCACTATTGGCCCACCCGGTATATATATTACATATATACATAGGTAAGAGAAAGTAAAAAGGACTTTATATTTTTATATTTATTAAATAACAATTCCAAGCAAATGGATAAAAATAAATTCCAAATAGTGGCTTCTAGAATGGAAATATAGCAATCAAGGACGGATCCAGAGGTGTTTCTCGGGGGGGGGGGGGGGGTAATCTGGTGTGACTCGTCGCACAGCACACTATTTTTTATTAATTTCGGTAATTTAAAGGCGCATTCTGTACTTGTTTGCCAGAATATAAATACAAATCAAATTTTTAAGTATTAATTTTTAAAATTTTACTTTAAAAATAAATAAAAAAAAAAGTATTTTTTTCAAATCTCGGGGGGGGGGGGTAATTACCCCCTTTATCCCCCTCTCTTGAATCCGCCCTTGATTGCAATAATAATTTTTTAAACTGCCTTCTCCTCCCGTATAGAGGAAAACAAATTATTATCTTACATCAGTTTAAATCTTTTTAGTGCATTTTTAAAAGAAGCAAATTGTTTTAATATTCTTTTTAATCTAATGAACCGAATACCAAGCTTTACCAAATGTGCGCCTGCATGTATACATTTAAATTTACGATGGGCTGGTGCAAAAGGTAGCACACTAATGTCCCGGAAAGGCTGGAGATCCCGAGTACGATTAACTGGTGTCATGGGGTGGTTGGTCCACCAACAAATAAACATGCAAATTGTTGGTGGAAAAAACGCCCCCATACCACCAGGTAATCGAACCCGGGATCTCCAGCCTTTCCGGGGCATTGGTGTTCTACCTGCACCAGCCCATTGTATCCTCGACAAATGCAAAGTGACTGTATATTTCTCTAACAAGAGAATTTTTAAAGTGAGAAATCTTTAAAACTCACTTGTCGCCGCCTTTTAAATCAGAAGGTGGACAGACATCTTAAAAGTTGTGGTCTGCTCTAACACTTCCTAGTTGGAGAAATGCACGGACAACTTGCATAGAGTAACTTGCCCTTTGCAAATATTTTTAATTTTTGGACAAAGTCCACCTTCAATATTATCAGGGCGCTGAAGGGAATGTGCTTAGCAATATCTGCCAAATAAAATGACTTCAGGAGGAACGATTGCTTTCTGCTGGTTTTCATTTCTCCATTCCTCAAATTCTTCGGATCCCAGTCTCTTTCAAATATATTTGTTTTTTTTGTTACTCTTTAATAAAATCATATAACACTTTTAAAGATATTAGATTTTGAAAACTTTATAAAGTAAAAAAGATCGTTTACTTGCAAAATAAACGAGTCGTCGAAGACGAAGAAAAAAAAAAAAAGGGAGAAAAGGAACGAAATGGAAGGAAAAATAAACTCTGAAGATGTGTGTCATCGCAGCATCCGAGAATGGAGCTGGAGCTCTATCCTGTCAACTCCGAATGGTGGAGGGGGGGACGAGAGAGCGCACACACCACTCAGTCGGAAAAACAAAAAATAATCCGCTTTAAATAAAAGCTTATATTTACGGGAGAGGAAAAATATCAAACCATGAATTTAATCATTTATGATTTACCGTAAAAAAAAGGGAAATAAACGCGCACAAGCTGAAATTTATTTCTACAAATCTGAAAAATTATTTGGTTTTAAATTCAATTTTTTTTTTTCTAAACGAACTGTCTAAGACTAGTGTTTTCCAAACTGTAAGGGAGGCGCGGACTAGTCTAAGGGGAGGCGCAAGTATTAACCAGAGTGAGCAATTTTCCAAATTATTCCTAAAGTTTTATAAATAAAATAATAAAGAATAAATAAGAGTTTGAAGGGAAAGTGGTGTAAGTTTTAGGTGAAACATGTTTATAAATCAACATTTTTAATTTATGTGAGACTTCACAGAATTTTTAATGATAGAAACATTTAGATTTCTAACTAGATATATTTCTTTTTTTGCCTTTGTATTATATAATCGTAATAAATATGAAATAAGCCTATATTTTTCTTTGCCTTAAGCAATTAATTCAATCAAAAACCCAATTCTTTTTATGTTGTTAATAGGAACCGACCGAATATTCGGTTTCGGTTACGGTTTCGGCCAGTTTCGGCCAAAAATCACGGTTTCGGCCGTAGTTTCGGTTTCGGCCAAAAAGTGGCCGAACCTTTCGGCCGGCCGAAACCAGAGTCTGAAAAAATGGGATGAGACTCGCATGCAAAAAAAAATAAAAAAGGTCAAATAATTTGCTCTTGAGGGAGAAAAAAATTTTAGTCTCCCTAAAAAAAAGGTAAAATGATTTTCACGGGAGGGAAAAAAAAATTCAAAAAAAAAAAAGGTAAAATGAAAAAAAATTTTTATAGGAAATACAAGTTTCGGTTTCGGTTACGGTTTCGGCAAGAAAGTAAGGGGGAAACTAGGGGGTTGGTTTTCGGCTGAAAATCTTGTTTCGGTCGGACCCTAGTTGTTAATAAAGCTTTAAAAATAATTTTTCCGGAAGAAAAGAAATATCAAGAATAGCGAGGATTGAATAGACCATTTCCAATTCACTCTATACTCTAAAAGTTTGCACTCTCTTGCTACACAAAAAATCAATGTTGACATCCAATTGACAACATAATAATTTTTTTTTTTTTATTAAACTCACCCATATGTATTTTATTGAAAAAATTTCAAATAACTCATCCCATCAGAATAATTAAAATATTGGCACATTTATTTAAACCATTTGGTATCCAAATGATTTAAATAAATATTTATCTGTGTGCCTGGGATCCGAACTCGCTCGTACCTCTTGGCTTTGAGATTATCACTCTAACCTCTCAACCAAAGGGAGGGGGGAGTCCTTTCTTCTTCTTATAAATAATTCAGATTATTAATTTAGTCTTCTATTAAATTAATTAATTTGCCATGACAAAAACAAACAAAAAATTATGTTTGCTTTTTTATAGAAAAAATTATCCTGCATTCAAGTTTTTTTTTTCGCATCCGTCTTCAAGAGATAGTCCGTAATTAAGAGAATTTAAGTTGGGCTTATATATCTCATTAAGGAACTTTGATGGCATCGCAAAAAACACTTTCTGTTCTTAAAGCAATTAAACTGCGTCACAAATGTTAACGATTGACCTAATATTCTTGAAATAAATTCTTTGTTTTTTATTTTATTTTTTTAAATCAGGTCTAATATGAGTTTTTGTTCAAAATTACTTTGAAGTTTGTTTTATTTCTCAAGGGTTTACCATATTGTGCTAAATATTAAACCCAAGCGGAAAGTTTTTTTTCTTTTATTCTCGTTCAACTACGTGACTAATATGAAATAAGCCTATATTTTTTTGGCGATTAAATAAAAAAGATTAATCACCAAGAGTGGCTTGTTAAAGGTGATTACTAGTGAAAAAGGAAAAGTAAAGTATGGCTAGACGGAGATATGCGCGGCTTGGGATAATTTCAGGCCGGCGCCTCGGCATTAGGGCCTAATTTGGCTATTTATCAATCGGAGGCCCTCCAATCCCCCTTTGCGTATTTATTTATAGAGACCCAAATCTGCCTGATTAAAGAATTTTTTTTTTGAATTGCAATTCTAAAAATAAATTTAAAAATAAATCAAAAAAAGAGATAGAGGATGAAGAGCTCATTAGCAGGACATTCAAGAAGAAAAGAACGGTTCTTATTTAAGACAAAATTATTTTGATAGAATGGAAAATTGGAAAAAGAGTGCAAATAAATATTTTGATAGCTAATCATGTTCTTTAGAATTCAAATATCTACAAGAAAACCTTTTTTTGATTTTCAAAAAAAAAATAAAATTTATTTTTAGATAAATCACATTAAATAAAAAGAAATTTAAAAAAAAATCGCTCTATATCTTATAGATAATTAAATTAGTAATCAGTGTGTTAAAGAATAAGTTTTTTGTCTTAAATTAATAAGCTGGAAATTTTCAAATGAAATGAAATATTAGTGCCGGGTTGCAAGAAAACAGTTCTGTAAACATTTAAAAGTCTGTTAGTAAACATCGCTTTGTGCTTTAAAATTATAGGCTGTTGCTAAAGCAACTTTAAAGGAACCGTTAACTATTACCTACTGTTAAGATATATAGATAGATGCAAAACGATTGGGCCACCGAAAATGACAGCTCTCTATGTAGTTGGCCAAGTTGACCGCAAGGGCGCATTGTCAAATTGTATAATTTATAATAGTACCAAAATTATAAAATAAATTAAAATAGTAATTATATTTGTATTCTTTAAATTTTAATTGTTAATATTAGGTTACAAAACAAAAAAATGTTTAAATATTTAAATATCGTAAAATAAAAATAATAAATACGTTGGTTGCTCTGACTGTGAGATGTTAAATTATAAAGAAACTGGGAATATACTATAACCTCACTTTTTCTCTTCATCGAATGAATATCTATAATAATTAATAATATCGCTTAATACGTTTCAGAAACTAAAGAAAACTCAATTAAATTAATGTATTTCTATCTTACCTCTCTCGCGTGATAATATAGTTACCAAATTCTTATTTATTTCAATGAAACTAATCAGGTTAGTGGATACTTTATAGTTTAAAGCTCCGAATTTCAACCTTTTGTTTAAATACAGCTTTTAAGAACCAATCATCTTTAAATACGTTCTTGCAACCCAAAATTATTTAGCGGAAGGTTTAAACCAACAAAAGCGTTTAAAGAACCGTTAAATACTTTCTTGCAACCCGGCATAGGTCTATTATTATTATTTGAAATTCCTATCGGGATCCCCGTTTATTTCCCCGAGGTGCTTTCGTGCACGAAGACACACACCTCAAACCCATCCGCCCTCTGGCCGGAGCCATCTACCGGCACCCTGTGAAGTTACATTATTTCCTATCTCTAACTCCTCCTCCTGCTTTCGTCTCTAGCTAGTGAACTAGTCCTTATTTCTGGTTCCGCCCGGTTCCTTTTATCCAACCTATGGAGAATGTCCTAGTTTTAGGAGGAACTCCCTCACCACCGGCGTGTAGCCTATTCCTTTCGAAAAATGCATCACTGAGAGGGAACCTTCTTTACGTCCCTTCCACAGGACGGGATGTCACAGCAACTCCCTCCTCTGAGTTGCCTGGGGGCTATTGTGGTGAGATCCAATATTCCAATCCAGTGCTTGTTAGAGGATTTTGAAATGGAATAAAACCCTTGTTTCCTTATAAGAAAAACTAACGCCATCTCTTGCCGCCTAGAGCAACCAGCATCTGAATCGGCTTCAAACGGGTTTTCAAGAAGCGCACCTTATGATTTTATTTTTATTTGAGTGATATATACGGGTTGAAGGAATTTTACATTATAAAGAAAATATTAGAAAAAAACGTTACATATAAAAGCCGCGGGCAAAAACGTGATCGGACACTCATATTTCTTGATCAAAAATTTTAAATCTGGAACTTGTTGTACATTATATAAATCATTATTTATAAACAAATAAGTAAACAAAAATAATATTTAAAAAGTAAAAAATCAAATAAAAAGAACCGCACAAGACGGCTGTTGAAAATTTCCTAATTGGGAACTTAAAGATTTAAATTTCCCTCTCTCAGCTCCACTTCCTTCTGACCAATGAGCGAGAGAACAGGCACATACACACTGGGACAGCAAGTAAATTTGCCCCGCTCCACTGAGAATAAGCTGGTCCCGTCACTGCGCTCACAAAAAAGTTGTGATGTATTTATTTTTCATTCTTTAATCATATTTACATGCTAAGTATGATATAACAAGAATATCAAAGAGAAAAAATTTTATAGGCCTTTCAATTATGTAGGCCTACTGTGAAATAAATTTCATAATTTAATTATTTTTTCATATTTCATTACGGTAGTATATAATAAATGTATAAATTAAGAAGAATCCATTGTGATAAAAAATTATTATAAAATTTTACAATTAGCGAAAATCGGATTATTCAATTGAAGACGCTCAAGTATAATTTAATTTCTTTGTTTAAAAATAAAAAAAAAAGGTAAAAAGTTGTGTTGTGAATTGTTGTTCTTAGCTTTTCTTTTGTTTTCAAGTTGTTTTAACATTAATTTGAAAAGAAAATAATTTCTATAGGCACATCTCTAAAAATATGAATAGCATCTTTGTTAATTATGGACAATATAATTTACCGAGAGCTTTGTTTAGATCATAAGCGCGACTCGCTTTGTCTCTATCTCTTTATAAAAGCAATATAGACTAAACAGGTTTTAGAATATTCATAAGGTGAAAAATATACATCAATGATACATTATTCATAATAATTAATAATAAAATGAAAGGCGGGAAGAGAGAGAGAGAGAGAGAGAAGAGCAAGGGCTCCACGAAAAGGCTGGATGAATGCATCAATAAATGACGCAATCAAGCGAAATTTTCGTTTTTTGTCATCATGGCAAAATTGAAGGGGGGGGGGAGAGGAGCGTAGATTTTTTGAACAGTTAATTACAACGAATTTCACTCTAATCAATGAAGAAACAAATTGAACAATATGCGATGATTATATTGAGTTCGGGATGACATGGGATATTATGAGTTTTTTTTTTTTATTGGAGAAGTCCATGTTGAATTCTTTGATGTGTCTGTGAATAGGGAGAGATATACAAATTATTCATTTATCCAAAAAAAATCTAACTTATAACCCCTTTGCGGCAGGAAAGTTATTATCATAATATTCAAATTAGATAAGTGATATGTTGATTTGTTTTTGTTTTTCTATGATTTTAAAAGTGCCTTGTTATTGCTTTAATTCTATGTACAGTGAGGGACAATATTAAGTCCCACCCATGCGTTTTCTATTTGTGTTTATTTCATTTTTTTTTTTATAAAAGAAAATGAAAATCTTTATTGGAAATTTTCTAGGTTTGAACCATGAAAGTTTCCATTAACAAATATATATTTTTCTAAAAAAAAAAAATGAAATAATCACAAGTAGAAAACGCTTGGGTGGGACTTAATATTGTGTCCCTCACTGTACATTCGAATTTCAAAATGTAAAAATTTATAAGTATGGACGACCCACGGGCTTGGTGTACTTGGTAGCGCGCCTGCCTTGAATACCACGGGTCGAGGGTTCGGATCCCAGGCAGTCCGATGATTTTATTTAAGCCATTTGGATAGATTTCAATAGCAAAATGAGAATATACATTTTAAAGAGCTTCTAAAAAATAATTGATTTTGAATTTTAATAAAAATCGTTGGAGCGAATTTTGAGAAAATCGAAAAAACTGAAAAAGTACATCAGTATTTTGTTCACAGACATTATGTCAGGAATGTCGGTTAGGATTGAGGTGTGTGTGCACGAGAGCACCTCGAGTAAATAAATTAACAAACGGGGATCCCGGTAGGAATTTCAAATAAAATAAGTGTGCAGGAATAGCCTTTTTCTTCGATGGTTATCTCAAAAACTATTGAGTTTTTGAAAAAAAGTCAAAGAATAACCCAAAATGTTTCCTAAAGGCTAAAACTTTCCAAAATTATAATAAACAAGTGGTCAAGTTAACTAAGGTGCTATGGGAAACTAAATATATCTCGACACAAAAAATCTGGTGTGACTGGCGCACGGTACACAACTTTCGATTAACGAAGATAATTAATGTATGTACTCCATATACAGATTTTTACTTCATGTACATTCTATTATGTTTTTATTATTATATACTTTTGTAATCTATATTTGTAAAAAAAAATAAAACAAAATCTAAGGGCCGAATGACGTCAAGGCTATAGCCAAGAAATAAAGAAAAAAAAAAATTTAGTGTACGATAACCACGCATTTGTAGAGTATACGAGAAAGCTTAGGGGAAGTCATTCCCGAATTTTTTTTATATAAACCAACTTTTTAATATATCGAGTTCTTTCTGCATCCGACTTTTTAATTAAAAATAATGCATGTAATATGTTCAAATTAAATATTATTTAAGAAAGCAACCTTTAAATGGTTCTTTAAAGCAAATGTCTTGAGATTTTTAATTATAATAAAAGCCAAAGAGTTTAAAAAGATTCCATTAGAGGGGCTTATACTAAGAATTCGAGGTTGTTCGGGGTTGGAAGAAAAGTTGTATTTAACCTTTTTAAGAGTTTACTTAATATTCATTAGTCCATCCCTTTTTTGTTAATAAATAAACCTAAATGATTATTCATCATTAAAATAGCATTACGTAGAGAAATTGATAAATTAACATTAAATATAAAATAATACATAAACAGAAAAACACCAAGTTGGGAGTTTTTCGTAATCTAGCCGATCAGCAAAACAGGATTCAATTATTTATTAAAAGCGGCCAAAGTGGAATGGACGATGCAGAGGAGGGATTTTTCGGGTTCACGCGCACATAAATTCTGTTAATTAAGCACCACCAGCTACTATTAAATATTGCAGGGAAAGCGTCTGATATGTGTTCTGAAATTTTATGCAAGTCTGCTTCAATATTCAATCTTCAATATTTCATTAGCAGCTTCTTCCTTGAGTCGGTCGATTAAATTTTACTCTTTTTTTTTATAAGTTATTTGATTAAAAGTATTTAATATTAGTAGAAGTTAAAATTTTGCTGGGACAGGTCGTTGAGGAAACATAATAGATGCTGAGCGGTGAAATTCAACAATTCGAGAGTTAAAGTTTTATAAACATATAGGCCTACATTTAAATAGCCGAGCAACAAATGAATGGGCCAGAATCTATAGCAAAGAATAAAAATATATTTTCGCCATTTTGGCACTCAAAAGAGAAGACGTTTTAACAACTTTTGGTGTGCTACATTCAAAAATTGAATTTTTGGACTTTCGCCACTATGATTCTCAGCAGGCGATATAGTCAAATATATTACTTTCTCTTACCTATGTATATATGTAATATATATATGAGAGAAAGTATTGCGATCATGTCAAAAATTCGATGTCGAGATTTTGATGGATCTTCACGTTTTGAGGTCCCCTGAATCCAAAAAAGTGGTTTTCGCGACATGGTCTGTCTGTGTGTGTGTGTGTGTGGTGTGTGTGTGTGTGTGTTCAATTTTAAGCATGAAGGAATTGAGCTAGGAGGATGAAATTTTATATTTAAGTTAAATACCACCCGGGACCGATAGCTTTTAATCAAAATCGGCCCAAGAGTACTAGTACTTTACTGATGTACTTTTTCAGTTTTTTTTCGATTTTCTCAAAATTCGCTCTAACGATTTTGATTAAAATTCAAAAATCAATTATTTTTTAGATGCTCTTTCAAATGTATATTCTCGTTTTGCCCTCAAAATTGTTTGAAGCACACTTTACTCTTGTATTTCATAGGGAAGATAGGAGAAATGGTTGCCATGGTAACAAAATATAAATATTTTCCCATGTTTATAATTTTGACATCTTAAATTTCTAATATATTGGCGGAAACTAAATATATTTCGACACAAAAAATCTGGGTGACAGCACAGAACACAACTTTCGATTACCGAAGGAAGAGAAGTGGTGTGCCCAGTCCCCAGATTTTTATTTTATTATTTTCATATCAAAACTCATCATATCATCAACTTCATTAATTTTTGTTAAATTTAAAATAATGAACGATGGAGATACGAGTACTTATTTTTTTTATGAATTTTATCAAGGTTAGAAGAGATTTATCTCATTTTTCACTTGGCCTTTTACCAGTATTATTAAATTTAAATTTTTGATAAATTTTTGTATCCATTTTTTTATTTGATATAAAAATGAATGAAGAAAAGAAAAGCATAGTAGGAGAATTATTTTTTATACCATAATCATACTAAAAGTTTTTTAGACGGCCCCTGCCAAGTCGGTCGGTTGCCACAGGGGATAAGGTGGGATTGTAATCCGTGGGTTTTGCGGCTCAACTCAATAAAGTACAGGAAAGGGAAGACATGTTTCAAAGCTTAAAGAGCAACTTTTGTGTGCAGGCCTTATGCAATCAATAAACTTTAGAAACATACACAGGCATAGCTTATATACCAGTATGGCGGTAAAGAGAAAGAGACTCGAGTACAAAAACTAAATCTTTCAAATTTGAATGCGTAATATGCTCTACAGAAAAAAAAAGAAAAAAAAATTGGGTGGGTCTATTATTACAGTCGAGAAACCCAGCTAGCAACACACCCGAGCAAATTCGCTTAACTTTACAACCAGCGCGTAAACATTTTAATATTAATATAACATAACGCCATGTGCGGGCTGGATGATAACTTTTGTCTCATGTAAAATTTATATTCCTTTGGTGTATACATGTGTGGGAGGATGCTGGTTGCCTTCTCTATGTTTCATATGTATCATACCGAGCGAAGTGTGTATGATTTTATTATTAAAATCACAATACAAGATAAATTAAATGATTAAAATTATAGCAAAATAACAAAAAAAAAAAAATTAACTCATGAATTTTCTATAACATAAAAGGAATTTATTCAAATTCATCAGAGAAATGAAATTAAAAAAGATTTTCTAACAATGGGGATGATTATGTTAAGAGCTCGCAATGCAGATCAAATTTTATGTGGAGTAATTTAATAATAATGGGGAAAAGGTTTTAGAATTTTAAATCAAACCTGGTGTGACTGTTCGCACCTCACACCTTCGGTAATTGAAAGTTGTGTTCTGTGCTTTTCACACCAGATTTTTTGTGTCAGCATATATTTAGTTTCCGACAGTACGGTACATTAGAATTCAAGATGTAAAATTTATGGAAAAATATTTATATTTATATTTATATTTTTTGTTTCCATGGCAACCATTTCTCCTATCTTTCCTATGAAGTACAAGAATAAAGGTTGCTTCAAACAATTTTGAGGATAAAATGAAAATACACATTTTAAAGACGAACTAAATTTTTAAATTTTATCAAAATCTTCAAAAGGGAATTTTGAGGAAATCGTAAAAACTGAAAGAGTTCATCAGTAAAGTATTGCAGTATTACCCTTTGGCCATGTTTCTTATTTTCGCGCCTCAGGAGGGTATCTAACTTGAATATAAAATTTCAGCCTCGTGGCTCACTTCCTTCTTGCTTTAAATTGAACAAAGACAGACCATTTTGCGGAAATTCTTTGGGCTCAGTGAACCTCAAAACGTATATTTCCATCAAAATCTCGACATCGAATTTTTGACCTGATATTTTCTCTTTATAGTATACTTGTATGTTATGTCGAATTATAATATATGTATATAGGTATATACTAATGATAAGAGAAAAGAAAAATGATTCTTAATTTTCTTTTCCTACTTTCAAAATGACTGGTATAATATTGATAGCAAGAAGAAATGAATTTTAAATACATTTCATTAATTGAGTTTTTTCGTGAGCAAGAAAATATACTGTAATTTCGAAAAAAAAAAAATGATTATATTAATATTTTTTATCAATAGGTTCATTCTTTGGAAAACACTTTAGAGTAGCTAATAACAATTTTAGAACTTGGTGAGATACCTCTGGGCCTATCCTAAATGACATAAATTCCTGCCACATCAGATCGGGTTCAGGATTCTTAGCTTTGATGAGAAATTCAATCCAACAGAGCGAATTATTTCAGTCCCCGATCAGCTTCATTAGCTAGTAAAAACCAATGATTTTATCATTATCTAACGATCGGAAATTGATTTACTAAATCGAAAAAAAATCATCAGAGGCAGCCGAGGATCAAATGGTTCAGAAGGGTGGAAACAAGATCCTTTCATGGAGGGGAGAAAGTCAAAACTTGGTCCCGAGTTTTTTTCATCTCCTTTTGGGAGTTTTGGCTCACCGCATAAAATCCAAAACATTAATTAGTCTCCTAGTAATTGAGCATAAAGTTTAATTTTAACCCGTAACGTTCCCTTTTATGTTGGCATGGGATAATGGCCATCGTAAATTACAATCGTTGCTATCAGAGGCGGAGGAATCTGCGGCCTCACCGTTGCATGATCCCCCGGGACAAGTCCGTATTAAATTAAATGATAAGAACTTCGCAACCGGGAATATTGTCCAGCAATGCACGCTAAAGTAGATTCAATTAAGAATTCCATTTTGTATAATAAATTTACTCAAAGGTCCTTTTTAAATTTAATTACTCGAAAACTTGAGCAGGGTCAGATTTGAGTTTTGGTGATTTATTTAGAAATCTCTCAAGTAAAAAGAATATTATGCGATTTCGTCCAATCCTTTCGTAAAAATAAAAAAAAGCCCTTTAGCTTTAGTATAGCCATACATTTAGGCATAGCGACATATGGTCGTATTATCCCAGAAAATTTATCGAGTTCTAACCACAGCTATGTTTTTGAAACCCCCTCGACATAGCCTATAGGCTCCCTTTGAATAGCGACCGAGGGTGATTTTGATCCTGCAAATCTTGATCCATAGTATTTGCATATCAGATTCGGATGCTTTTCTTGAATTAGAGCTAAACAAAGAATAATAAGGGCCTTGGGTTTTATATTGGAAAACAAATGAAATAAATAAATTTAAATATTTTATCGAAATAAAATAGAATTACATGGGAAAGTAAAAAAAGAGGGTTGAAATTTAAAATAAGAATGAGAATTTATTATATACGCTGATATAGGGCTTACACTAACACCACGAAGTGATAGAAGCTCTATAATAGTGATGGCGAACCTATGAACCGTGGGTCAAACACTGACCCACTCAAGATTTTTAACTGATCCACGATTGCGACTCACAGAAACTCACTTAAAAAAGTTACGAGAGAATATTGCTAAAAATTAATAATCAATACTGTCAGACACTTAGCGCAAGCCATAACTCTTACCAGACGCTTCAAAGCTCTTGAATAAATTATGAAACTTTACTTATATTCTCATTCTTGATTTTTACTTTCTTTTACCTCTATATATGTTAATATATGGGGGGGGAAATATTGATTTTATTCAAAAATTTAATTTGGAGATTTTTATGGGATTTAAGTTTTGAGGTCCCCTGAATCCAAAAAAGTTGTTTTCGCGACATGGTCTGTCTGGGTGGGTGGGTGTTCAATTTAAAGCATGAAGGAATTGAGTTACAAGGTTGAAATTTTATATTTAAGTTAAGTACCTCCCTGGAGCGTGAAAAATAAGCTTTTAAACAAAATCGACCAAAAGGTACTAGTACTTTACTGATGCATATTCTATTGAAATCTTATGAAGACCACTTTACTCTTGTACTTCACAGGAAAGAAAGGAGAAATGAGAAATGCCTGAAACCCAAATTGATATTTTAATTACAACGGTTATCGTCAAAGTCTTAAATGGCCTAAGTTGCCGAAAAGACTATGTGAATGTGTGTGTGAGTGTGAGTGTGAATGAGAAAAAAGTGTGAATGTTTTTTTCGGAAAAAAAAAAAAAAATCTGGTGTGACTGGCGCACAGCACACAACTTTCTCTTACCTTCGGTAATCGAAAGTTGTGTACTGTGCTTGTCACATCAGATTTTTTGTGTCGACATGTATTTAGTTTCCGACAGTAGGGTACAATTGAATTCAAGATGTAAAATTTATAAGTATGGGAAAATATTTATATTTTGATACCATGGCAACCATTTCTCCTATCTTTTCTATGGAGTACAAGAGTAAAGTGGTCTTCAGAAGATTTCAATCACAAAATGAGAATATACATTTTATAGAGAATCTAAAAAATAATTGATTTTTGAATTTTAAAAAAAATCGTTGGAGCAAATTTTGAGAAAATCGAAAAAAACTGAAAAAAGTGAATCAGTAAAGTGCTAGTACTTTTGGTCGATTTTGTTCAAAAGATTCGTGTCACGTCCCATGGGGGTGCCTAACTTAAATATAAAATTTCAACCTCCTGGCTCTTTTCGTTCTTGAGATATTTTGTTCACAGACACACAGACACACACACAGACAGACAGACAGACCATGTCGCGAAAACCACATTTTTGGATTCAGGGGACCTCAAAACGTGAAGATCCATCAAAATCTCGACATCGAATTTTTGACATGAATCCAATACTTTCTCTCTATATATATTACATATATACATAGGTAAGAGAAAGTAAAAAGGAGAAATGGTTGCTATGGTAAGAAGATATAAATATTTTCCTATGTTTATAAATATTACATCTTGCATTCAAATGTACCGTAGACTTACTGTCGGAAAATAAACATATGTCGACACAAAAAATCTGGTATGACAAGCACAGATCTCAACTTTCATTTACCAAAGGTAAGAGAATAGTTATGTGCAGTGCGACCAGTCACATCAGATTTTTTGTTCTGCTTCTAAAATAAAAATTGATAAAATATTTTTATTAATTATTTAGCAACATATAACTACAGTATTTGCAATGTAGAAAATTATGAGCATTGATTGAAAAAATTCCATCCTTTTCAAACAAGACTCTACCTAGTGGAAAATTATTTTGAAATTTTAAAAACACCCGTATCTAGTCTAGCTAGCGTTTTTATCTTTCAAAATGAGCTCCAAATGTCCAAAAAAAGAATAAAGGAAAAACTCCTCGGCGTGGCCGAGCGGCTAGAGGTGATGACAAATGACAATATTTATAATCATAAGGCGAAGGGACGAGGGTTCGGATCCCAGGGTGTCCGGTAAATATTTATTTAAATCATTTGGATCCATATGGTATAAATAAGTGTGCCTGGATCTCCACATATATCGTCTATTTAAATAATGAGTATCGTTAAAGTCTATATGACCTAAGATGCCGAAGACTTAAAAAAACAATAATAATAATAGTAAAATAATTCAAAAGTTTACAGAATATAAAGTGTCAGAAGTTTTATAAGAATATGAAATATGAATAACTAACCTACCTGTGAATATTCAGTGAATATTCTTAAGTTCACAAAGAAAAAAAAAAATGCCGAATGATAAATTAATGTTAATTGATTACCCGCTCTTGGCACAAATTCATTCTATCCTTTTCATCTTTGATGATATATATCGGCGAGCAAATGCGAATTAATAATGAATTACCTCCAATTAAAGTCATATCTAAGCGAAATAAATATTTTAATAAATGAGCCCCGAAATCACGAGTAGGCAGCAGACATTGGCATTCAAGTTGGCAATTACCATCAAAGAGTGGGGGGATGGGCGTGCTCTTTCACAGAGATAATGTATGAAAGTCTCGCCCTCAGGGGGCTATGATTTATTCGCGGCCCCGATTGTCGATTGTGGGTCACACCCGCATTTCAAGGGCTTTCAGGGACCCACAACCAGACAATATACTCGAAATTGCATTGACACGCGCACCCTCCACACCCTGGCATTCATTTCGTGGTAATAGGAGAACAAACATGAACCCAAAAGGGGAGAAGCTCTCTCTTTCTCCCTCTGCCCTTCTGTTCTGTTTTCACCCCCTACTACCATACAACACCCTATACAACAACTCCTTTCTCGTGTCAAATCAATTAAAAAAGAAAATTATCTACATTCAAAAGAAATTGAAAAACAAGCTCGAAAGAAGAAGAAAATAAAACAAATTTCGAGGCATTATTATACTGAGAGTTGCAATGAAAGGACTTATTGTTACATTAAGAATATTAAAGAGAAGCTATCTCACTTCAAAGGAAGAGCAAAATTAAATCTCTAAGTGAGAGAATGGAATGAATAGGAGGAGGAAAAAAAAATAATGAGTTAGCTAAAATTAATTATTTAAATTAAAATTAAAATGGGAGGGGAGCTTCCCGCTAATAATATCTAAATCTTCTTTTTCTTTCTTCGCCTGATTATTCCGGAAGGGTTTTTGCGACCGGGAAGGAATAGAACAGGCCGGCCTGTCGCACGGTCTGATGTCTGTTGAAAATATAGAAGGACATACAAAGAACAGAAGTCTCAGCTAGGGCAGCTCGTGGTCGCCATCCACGTACCCACAAGATGTGGACCCCTGAGCAAGCTAATAATATCTAAATGAATGTCTCTTTTCAAATCAATTTTTATTAAAATTGTTTACGGAATTAATACTGGTAGTACTTAATTTGTATTTTCTTCTTAATATTTATTCATTATATTCTTCTCATATACGTCTAATATATTTACGTGGGCTCTAAACCCCAATAACCTACCTTCTTATTGCAATTATAATTATTTTTTAAATTAAATTTATTAGAAATTAATGTTATATTTACCTCCTTCCCATGCCCAAGAAGTTGACAAATGTCAATAGCGAAAACCTAAAAGTCAAGGGGAATCGGTTCGGATCCCAGGCAGTCCGATGATTTTAAATCAAATGGTATAAATAAATGTGCTTGGATAATATGAATTGAAATTAAAATATTTGTGAACAGCTTAAAGTCCCTATGGCCTAAGATGCCGAAAGACTTGAACAAATATGACCCTGGTAGGAATACACATTGGGTAAGGCTTGGACCAAGCTTGGGCTAAGCTTCACTAGTATTGGGTGAGGCTTGTGGCAAGCCTTGGCTAAGCAGTGGGCGATAAATAAAAATAAATAAATAAATAATAAATAAATTTTTAAAAGTCAAATGGCCTCTGCAGCCGAAATGACAAAAAAAAAGCCCATGGCTTTTAGAGAAGACATTAGATTAGATAGTCCCTAGGGTTCGTTTCCCGTCCCAAGAGAGAAAAATTTATTTCATTTGAATTGGCTACCAATCATTTGGAATAAATAGAGATGGGGTCTAAATGGCCTTAGATGCCGAAAAGGACCTTAAATAAATAAAAAAAAATGATCCTTAATATTTCTAGACCATGATCAATTAATTTTGTAGTTGATCCAAGGGCGGATATAAGGGGGGTGGGGGGTAAAGGGGGGTAATTACCCCCCTCCCGAGACTTGAGAAAAATATATTTTTTGTGAAACAAATTGTATTTTTAATATAAAATTTTAAAAACTAATATTTAAAAATTTGATTTGTATATATATTCTGGTAAACAACTACAGAATGAACCTTTAAATTACCGATAATATGAAAAAAATGTGTGCTGTGCGACCAGTCACACCAGATTACCCTCCCCCCCCCCCCCCCCGAGAAACTCCTCTGGATTCGCCTCTGAGTTGATCTCATTTTTATCTTTTTTTTAAATTCTAGTTTCCCAATAGTCTACTTTTATAAGGTTGGTATAAATAATAAAAAAGTACATCTGTAACAGGATTTATGAATTAATAGTCCGAAATATTTTTAATTATCGAATTTTAATCATTCCCCATACGGTAAATTAATGGTTATTATTTCATTTATTTAATTGCAGGCGGTTTATAAAATGTATGTGTGTTTTAATTACTATTACTATATGACTAATAAATACAATTGGTTACCTGCGAACAGAGAATAATGATTATTTTCGTGTTGTTCATCCCTAAATCCCCGATCATAACTCTAACTAATTACTGAGGTCTTCTGCCCGGCCGTTTCCATTGGAAAAAAATAGGCTTTGAGCCAATCGCATTCGACTGCGTTAGCCAAATGGCACTGGTTAACCAAAGCTTGGCAACTAACCCAGAATCTACAGATCCAGTTAGATTTTAATAACAAGTAATCAATATTTATCAACAAATATGAGTATAAGTAATTTAATATTATTGCATAGCAAAATTAGATTCACTAGTTCAAACAGAAATGGTGATCATCGAACCCCGGAAAAAAACATGAACTTCCTTTTCATAAATCAATTTATTAAAAGTTTCATAAACGGGTTTATGAAAAATTTCATACACTAGTAAAAAAAAAAAAACCGCCACTCGAGAGGTTTGAACTCGAGCTCCTGATTTCTTCCCTCACATGTATGACGCTTGTACTAACTTTTTTTAAAGGCGTTTATTCAGCCAAAATAAACAATTTATATACTCTATATATATATATATTCTTACTTATATTAAGGCCTATTGTCCTTTATAAGGATCTCGTTGCTTATATATTTTTATTTTTAGCATTTTTTTTTGCTTATTATTCAAAAGATAATCATGAAAAACATATAACCAAGTATTTATTAATTTAAATAAGCGCCTCACAGTTTGGAAAACGCTGGTATTAGGGTATTTAATGACTGGTGGAATTTGTATCAGCAATGAAAGTTAGAAAAAAACGCAACCGGAATTTTTTCTTTAAAAATATATTTTAACTTCTTACGTTTCGGCCTTGGTCAAAGCCATCCTCGAATGACCACTAACAGCTCCGAGGATGGCTTTGACCAAAGCCGAAACGTAAGAAGTTAAAATATATTTTTAAAGAAAAAATTCTGGTTGCGTTTTCTTCTAACTTTCATTCTGAAGAAAAATATTTTTCTCAAATCTTTTTCTCACGCCCTAGGGGGTGCCTAACTTAAATATAAAATTTCAACCTCCTAGCTCAATTTCTTCATGCTTTAAATTGAACCCAAAGAGACACATAGACAGACCATGTCGCGAAAACCACTTTTTTGGATTCAGGGGACCTCAAAACGTGTATATCTATCAAAGTCTCGACATTGAATTTTTGACATGAATCCAATACTTTCTCTCTATATATATGTATATTAACTTATACATATAGATAAGAGAAAGTAAAAATTCAAATCCGAATTGAGATTAGTTCTATAATACAAAAAGATGCGGTAACTCACCCCAGCAAAATTATAAGTGGACTAATCATATATTATTTTTTTACCTAATGAAAAAAATCCCTACAAAATTCTGCAAGGGATTCGATGGGTTCCTAAGTTACCCAGTGCTATTATTATCTCTATATGAGAATTTCGAAATCTTCAAAAATTAATTCCGCCCCAGTAATAAGAAATTTTAGAATGAAATTAAAATATCTCTATTCCACCCTTAGTAAAAGTATTAAAAAACATTAATATCAAAATTTAATTTTCCGCCCCCTCATAATTTTCTATACAAAACTCATATCATTTTACCTTTTTTTTTTAGTAAATCTTTCTTTAATTGCCGCCCCCTGATATCTGCCGCTCGGGGCACACGCACCCACTGCCCCCCCCCCTAGATCCGGCCCTGCTTTAAGGAAACGCGAATCTTCACCGCGAAATTACTCTCAAAATAATTTGAATACATTTATAATTAATTATTTTAATTTTTATTTTGAAATTATTTTATTTTAATTTTCAACCCTTAATCCACCCCTGTGTAAAAGAAAAGTATATTAAGGAAATTTGATTAACAAAAATATAGGCCTAAAAGATAAATAATGGTGACTTAAGAAAAGATAAAAAAATGCCCTCAGGCTTGATGTAGTTAAAAAATTATTATTTTTTTTTCAATGACACCCTACACTCCCCCCTCCCCCCTTTCAACAGCTTATATTCTCCCTCTACCCTTAGTGAAATACAAAATATTTAATTTCATATTCAAAAGAATCGTTTTTCGCAGTCAAAAATTATTTTATTTGTTTCTATCATTTTTTTTTTCAACGATAAAATGCATAATAATTACCTTTAATAAGACGCTCAAGAGGGTGTGCTGGTTGACGGTGAGGTCAGGGTGGGTTACACTATATTAATTGTTCACTTTGATTCACTTTAAACACAAAATAAAAAACAGAGGATCTCGCCGCCTGCCGCGCGGCCACACACTGGACTGAACGAGAATCTCGACTCTCTCTCTGTTTGTATAGGAATAAATAGATGAAAATAACAATTCCCTTTTTATTAAAAGTAAAAAAATACCGTTTGCTCTAATCTAACTTTATTTATAACTGGAAAAGAATGTCAACAAGTGATTTGGAATATTCCAAGGCCTTTCTTAAATAATCAACCCTTCATTCCCCCCACCCCCTAATCAAATAATAATCAACGCTATTTTTTAAATGTTTTCTATTTATTTGGCTTCGATTTAGCTAAAATAAATTTAAAAAACATTTTTTTCAATTTTTCAACCCCAAATCCAATCTTTTTTTCACATTAAATAGTAGATGGAAAATATTATTTGTAGTTATTAAGAATATATATAAATTTTGGGGTCTAGGCATTCTTATTTGAGCCATTTGAAATCCAATCTTAATATATAAAATAAATAACAATGCCATCGCCTTCGGCTAGCTTCGCGTCTAGTCAGAAAAAAATTAAAACCCTGAAAAATTTCCCTGGATCCGTCTTTGGTTTTTTATTTATTCATATTTATTATTTTAATTAAAAACTCCGTCCCAGAATCTTCTAAATTTTATTATTTTATAAAACTAGCAAACATTTGGAAAATTGATCTTGGTGGCCAATATTCGCGCCTCCCCTTAGACTAGTCCGTGCCTCCCTAGGGAGGCGGGGCTCACAGTTTGGAAAACGCTGGTATAGAAATACAGTATACAAATGGTATAGGCTACCTCTCTTAACTTTTATTAATATTTACAATTGTTAGATGGCAAACAACCCTTGGGTTCAGTCTAAAAGTTCAATCAGAAAAATATTAACCTTTATTAAGCAGCTATTTACAAATAATAAATTATTACAATCTATTATTGTTCTTGTTGTTATTATTATTACTTAATTATTATTATTAAATTTAATTAGTTTAATTAGTATTAAAAAAATGATTTAATTTTGTTTGCCTGAAGGGGTCACTAACATTATTTACTTTAATTATGAACTTAGGAAAATAGTAAATAATTGCCCCAATCCGATTTTACTATTTATTAAAGGAAACTAATTACTGTTTAATAGTTTATATAATTAACGATAAACTAATTTGCCAAACTCAATAACTCTCTAATAACTATGTGATAGACTTTATAATAATAATTTTCTCTAAATAGAGCAAAATCTATTAATTTTTTGGGCAAATGAAAATTTGTTGAAAAATTTTTTGAGTTAGAATTTAAATTATTGACAGCATCATAGAGATGGAAAGTCGATTTTGGAATAGACTTGATATTTTTCGATTCTTGGAATCGATTAATCATTTCTGAAAGCCGAATTTTCAACTTCCTTAGGAGATACTCAGTAAATATTAAATATATTTATTTTTAAGAGTGCCACATATTTTCACTACCAATCCTAGAAAGCGTGTTGATTGGTGTGTTATGTGTAGGTTTAAAAAAAAAAGATGAAAGTCAATCAATGAAGACGTCACGATCCACACACATATTTTATTTCTTTTTCGGTAACTTAGGCCATTCAGGACTTGTTTGTCAGAATATAAATACAAAGTCAACATTTTTAAGTATTAATCTTTAAAATTCTTACATTAAAAATACATTGGATTGGGTTCGAACAAAAGTATTTTTTTCATATCCAGGTGGGGGGATTACCTCCTTACCCTCCCCCCGGCCAGGACCATTCCCTGATGGTTGAAGTCGTCCAGTGAGAATCGATTCTAATCGACTTGAAAGAGTTTCAAGTAAAAGATCGATTCTTGACTAAAGCCGAGTCGACTTTTCCATCCCTACAGTATCATATGTAGTCGAAAATATTGAGAGAATTCTAAAAAAACTACTTTTTGATTACTTAGATCTACATATAAAAATTTAGAAATGGCGAAAATGGAGAAATAATTTTCCATAATATTAATAAAATGTTCAATATGTTCATAGAGGAAAAATTGATTTCAATAGTAATACAAGAATAAATGGCCTTAATAAAGGGCCTGACACATTATTGATGAAAGTTGATTATTAAAAGAGGAATTTGTCGTTGCGCCCCTTTATTTTCAGGGCGGAGCCCCACCGAAGCTAATTGAGCGTTTGTTTCCTGTTTTTTCTGGGCCATCTAAAATTTATTAACAGCCCTTCTGAATCATTTCGATAAAGATAGAAAAGCAGGTCTAACTGCCAGTTGCAACACCCCATTTAAATTAGTGCATATTTATCAGAGCTCCAGATCCGGATTAGGCATTAATTAGAAGGGTATTTTTAACTTTCTTTTGTTTTCTAAAAGTCAGTTGAGCCATGATAGAATTAAATTAGAATAAAAGAAAATAAATGGAATTTTATCACTTTTCTTGATTTGAATTCGTCTTTATAAGATAAAAAAAAATCACGAAAAATTTTATTTGATTAAATAAGATAAAAGCGAAATTAAGTTAAGCTAGTTTCATAATTATTATTTAAAAGAAAAATAATAATAATAATAATTAGGTGGATTATGTTACTTTCCCCTGAAAAAAGAGTAACCACCTCATCTTCACTTTCGAGGATATCAAAAAGCCATGAGCATAAAATTACTCCTAGGCAGACAGTAAGAAACAGCATTTTCCCTTAGAACTCCCTTTTCATATCGGGAGGGCTCGAACAAGAATGATACAGAGTATACCAGACGGGAGGCCTCTCCATGATTAAATTTGTGTAATTTGTGTATTTTTTTGTATGTTTTTTTCTTTTTTGTTTCCCTTCGCTCTGTAATGGAAGAAATTCTGTAGAGTTATTGTAAATTATCAAATAAATAAATAAACTATTAACAATTTTGTTAACAATTGAAAAAAGATTTTTTTGTTTTCGCCAACTGAAGGCTGGGCAGGCAAAATTTTTACAAAACCTACATTAGATTTGAAGATATTAAAAAAAAATCATGAACACTTAGCAAGAGAGTAAAAATCTCTTGAGAATTTTATTAAGAAATAATTAAAAAAAATTTTTGTTTTCGCCAACCCTCTACTATAGGTCGGACAGGAAACAGAAATCTCCCCAAAATTTCAGTAAAACCGTGAAAACAAATTTAAAAAAATATATTTTTAAATGGAGCCTATCGTAAAAGTCTATATGGCCTAAGTTGCAGCCTTAAAAAAAATAAAAATAGGGGGCTTAGGAATAATTTTAACTGGTTTATGCTAAATTCTTGCCCTCGGGCTTGGTGTAGTTAGTAGCTCGCGTGCTTTATACCAAGGGTCGAGGGTTCCCAGGCAGTCCGATGATTTTATCTAAGCCTTATGGATACCAAATGGCTTAAATAAGAATGCCTGAACCCCAAATATGTATATTAATCAATAACCGTTATAGTAAAAGAATTAAATGGCCTATGTTGCCGAAAAGCACTGTGTGTATGTGTGTGAATGGGAAAAAGTGTGTGTTTTTTATAAAAAAATAAAAATAAAAATAAATTTTTGAACAAAAAGTGAGCAAGAAAAGCTTTTCAATAGCAAATGGTATGATTTTTTGAACAAAATTGTATTACTTTCTCTTACCTCTAGGCCTATATGTATATACCGGTATAGGCCCTATAGGAAGAGAAAGTATTAGATTCATGTCAAAAATTCGATGTCGAGATTTTGATGAATATACACGTTTTGAGGTCCCCTGAATCCAAAAAAGTGTTTTTCGCAACATGGTCTGTGTGTGTGTTAAATTTTAAGCATGAAGGAATTGAGCAACGAATTTGAAATTTTATATTTAAATTTGCCTTTAAAATTGTAATTAAAATTTAAAAAAATTAATTAATCAACTTATGAATGTGTTAATTTTTTTTTTGTTCATAAATCTTTCTAAAGAAAAATCAAAACCCGGGAAAACCCCCTTCTGTTAATTTATTCGGGCCTGATTACAAGAATTGTAAATAAATAATTAATTTATCGGATTTCAAAGAGGTTGGACTTTATTTGAAAATAATTACATTTTTAAGGGTAGTAAAAATATCCATATAACCAGAGAAAAATCTCAAAGATAATAAATAACAAATAGAAATATTCTGTCAGAAAAAGATGTAATACAAGGAAAACAAATTATATTCCAAATGGAAACTAAATAAAATGTCTTGGCCAATAAAATTTTTCAATAGCTGGTTCTGCTATGTCTAGTTTGTATATATAGGAGGGGGTAGAAGTTTGCGCGTTTCGGCTTCTAAACAATCGAGCCACAAACGGCCGCTTGGAGGGAAGTTTATTACTTTCTGGGTCTCGAGGGCGTTTCGAGGTTTGTTCGATGGTTGGTTGGGGGACCAAACGAATGAACGTTCCAACAGCCTTCGAAATGTACCATCGAGCCAATACAAAAATGCCATTTCCAAGCGACGATAAATAACGAAGCAGCGGCTGACCGTTGCATTGCACCAATTATTAATTGCTCTCTCGTCCCCCCCCCCCCGCTCCCTACCCCAAAAAAAATTAATTGCATTTTAGAGTGCAATATCATGGCACCTGTTTTGTCTGCAGTTGAATATATCGGTGAATTGCATCGCATGGGCTTTTTTTTCGATCATTTCTATAACGAAAGTAAACCGCTGGGAAACAAATATGAAAATAATTTTAACTCAGGTCTTTTTTTAAATAAAAATATTTGCTTTGGACATTCAGCTGTAAATAAATGAGAAAAAAAGCAAGGAAAGT